>JBBPBS010001102.1:9081329-9104518 GCA_037974835.1 Cicer judaicum | reverse complement strand
AAAAAAAATCAATTTTTTTTTTTAATTTTTAATAGGAAATCGCCATTTGGAAGTTGGCCTTCTTAAGGAAGTCGCCATTCCAAATGGCGACTTGTAACATTGGAAAAAATTGGAAAAAAAAGGGGACATTTTAGTAGATTAATTTGAATTGGGAGTATATGTGTATTTTTTTTTCAAAAATAGGGTAGTGGCATAAAAAACCCTATATATAGGCCTAAATCTATGTATCAAAAAAGTTTGAAAAATTCAAAATTTAAAAGATCTCTTTAAGCAAAGTCCTCTAACTTCAAAAAAACCCCTCAAAATTTAGTGGACTAAGTAGAGTTTATAGGTCCACTATTTTAAAAAAAAATTAAATTATTTTATCAAAAAATTTAAAAAATAAATAAATTTCAAAAGATTGATAAAATATTGATGTATAAATTCTTCAGTTGGGCACAAAAATAAAACATCAAAATTTAGAAAATTATCTAAATAAGAGTATAAAGAATAAATGACTTCAAAAAAGTTTTTTTAACAGACTTTTGAATTTAATTGACAGTTCTAAAGATATTATCCATTTATCCGGAAAAAAAATTGAGTTTGATGACTATATATTATTAAGATAAATTATTATATACTAACAACAAATAAAAATAATTTATTATGTAACTAGTTAATATTCCATATGATATGCTAATATAATTAGTTTACATCCACACTACATTTAATTTTTTTTTCTAAAAAGTAAAATAATAGTATAGTATGTCAAAAAAATACTCCTTTTAATTAGAATAAAGTATTAAAAAATGTTAATTAAAAAATAATACATCTAATGTGATATATATATATATATATATATATATATATATATATTATTTATATCAATTTTAAGCTACCGTTTTGCTTATTCGGGTCATTTCGGAGTAATAATATCAATATGGTAGGTAATTGACCTTGGTCTTGATCTTGAATTTTTTATATTAATTTTACGCGACCGACTTGGAAATCTCTTAGAAGTTTAATGTTCGTGTTGGCACTGGAACTTACGTGAGTGTTTACATTCCTATCTTGTCCAACAATGTATCTCTTCTTGCGTGTGTTTGGAGGTCGACTCATTCAATTCAATATTTTATTCTTCACGTCATTATACTTCCATGGAGGGACTTTCGTCTTCTTCTGGCTCACGTAATCATTGTACTTTCGTTTAAATGTTTTATGTGAGTTCTGTACAATTTTTTTAAAATTATTAATTATATTAATTTTAATAATAAACTATTATTTATTTAAGTATTTTTTTGATTACAATTAATAAAATAATTAATGAATTATTATTTTTTATTCTAAAATAATTGAGTTATTTTTGATTATTTTATATTTAAAAAAATATAAATAAAAATGATAAAATACTATTTTTATAAAATTATTTTTATTAAATATTAATGTATTATCAAATATCATAAATATATTAAAAACAGTATAAGTAATACTAATTAAAGAGTACATTTGAAAGAAAGATAATTTTTTTATTACAAATTGATCAATTATTATATAATTTAGTACACAAAAATAATAACATATTAATAAAAAATAATTAATATATTGATGATATATAAAATTAAAAATAATTTAATTTAATGAAGATGATTGTGAGAGGGAAGAAGATTAATTTTTTATTCAAATTTTCTAAATGTTAGTTACAACACAACTACAAGACAATTTCCGGCTAAACTCAAATGAAAATCCATAAGATACGCTTCGGAGTTTGTTAGGTTACCCAACATTATTAATCGGTGAGGTCTAAGTTAATTTTAAAAAATTATGTGTAATTTATTAATCATTTCATAAAAAATTTAGCGCATAAGTAGTTGTATAGATGATATTTATAAACTTATATACATTTTAACTGTAAACTTATAAATATTTCATATTTTTATTAGATATTAGATAAATTGCTCTATTTGAAAAATAACTAAAAGAACCTTATTAATTTGATCACAAGGGCACGTGAAAGTGACAAACCTACAAACGTGTGACATGTAGTAAAGTACTTTCATTATAAACTATGCTTTTCAAACTTTGGCCTCCAAAATTGAGGTGAGAATATAGACTACGAGGTATACACCATAAACTAAAACATATATATTTGAGTTAGATAGACATTTTTTAAATAAACAAAATGAAATTTTTTTATTATATAAATATATTTAATTAAAAAAAGTCATATTATACACCATAAAAAATATTTTAGATCTACAAATTGACTGACATAAATAAATATGAATAATAATTTTTAGCACTATTATTATTACACTAAATTTTAAGTTTTATATTCAATTAGTTATTTATTATATATTAGTTTTTATATATTTAAATATATTAAATATTAAAATATATTTTTAGCCTTTTAATTTTTTAAATTTAATAATTTTGGTCTTTATATTTTCAATGTAACACTTTTAATCACATAACTTTTATTCATTTTACAGATTTATAGACCCTTAATTTTGACCAAATCAATGCAATATTGTTTATTATTAAGTGCCATGTACGATATTATTTAATTTTTAGTTGTTATTTAATTATTAAAATTATAATTTTGAATAAAAAATTTGAAATTAAAAAAAAAATTATATTTTGGGAGATATTGCAGCAACAACCAACCATGCCACTTTTCAATTTTATTTATTTAAAATTATAATTGTAATATTTATAATTTTCTTAACAGCAACAACTACACTATTACAAAGTCAAAGTTGGAAGTCAAAATTCAACTCATATTACTTTGTCAAACCAAAATTGAAATACTCACGAAACATCAAACCAATTACGCTCTTTCTTTCTTCCCTTCTTTCTCACCACCTTCCAAATCAATAAACCCACATACCTATATATATGATCAAATAATTATTAATCACCTCAATTCCTTCACAAAAAACCAAGGATTACACAATTGAAGGACATAACAATATATCTTGTGTGCACAACAACATTAAATTAATTTTTACTATGGGTTTAACCTCATGCACGTTAGAAATCACGGTTATATCTTGCGAAAATGTTAATGTAAAAGAAGATGCATATGTTGTTGTTCGAGGTGAGTCTCTTAATTGTTACACAACGAAAATGGTGAAAAATAAAGATTGTGGAAACAACTCGAGGTTTCTTTCATGGAATGAGAAGTTTTTGTTGGACATGCCATTGCATGCAAGGTCAATCACGTTTGAGGTGCAATGCAATAAGCTCAAAGGTGTTCGCCCTATTAGTAAGGCAAGAATCTCACTTTCGGATATTCTAGGAGAAGTTGTGCCGGAAAATAGTTTGAAGGTTTTGAGTTATGGGTTGAGGGATTGGGAAGGGAGAAGAAATGGGGTTATTCATTTTGGTGTGAGGGTGGTTGTGCCGAAGAAATGCTCGATTACTGCCGCAGAAAAGGAAATGGTTATGAATGGGAAACGTTCCGATGAACTTTTCACCAAGACGGATGTTGGTGCCAAGAAGTCTAATGGTGTTGTCATCGGTGTTCCGCTGTGGTGGAATTACTCTAACATAATTTCTAATAAATATTGATATTGTTAAGTATATTTATGTAAAATATTTTGCTTGTATTGTGTTATTTAAAAATATTTATAATAAAATTTAATATTTTTAATGATTTGATTATGTAAAAGCTATATAACATTATAATATATGAAAATGTTTCAATTAAAGTGATATCAAAAAATTATACAGTTGTTTGATGACTATTATGAAAAGAGTAATATTAAAAATATTAAAGATTTATATAAAAAATTGTTGATTTTTTTGTTTTAATTAAAGAGATTGGAGACAATATGATTTTGAAACGCAGTAAATAACTATAAGAAAAGTTGTCATTCCTTACACTAAATTTGGACTTTATCCACAGTGTAGATAATGTAAATTATTCACGGACATGGGTTGCAAAATATTTACCTGGTAGGTAATTTTTTGTCTACGGAAAAGTCTTGAATTATATTTATTTATTATATTTCTGTTGATAAATATGATTACAACTTTTCCATAGATAATATTTTCAATGACGTTTTTGTGGGTAAATGTTAAATTTAAAAGAAAACAATCATCTACGAAAATAATATGAATAAACGTAATTAATGACATTTCCGTGGGTAACATCAAAATAGAAAAATAAACTAAAAAATCAAATACACTTGTTCTCATCTATCTTAGATCAACTAACTAGCAACAAACTAAAGTTTTTAAGTACCTCTTACAACTTTGTATAGCAACTGTATATAGAAAATACACACAAGACAAGACTACGAAAGACTAAAGTTTTTAATTACCTCATACAACTTTGTATATGTCTCATTTGCAACACATATATAGAATAAAGCATAAACAAGCTAAAATTTATAGAAAAGCTACTACGTTTATTTTTTATGAACAAATGTGGTGAGAAGCTTACTGAACATAAACTATGTGAAAATATATTGAGATCTTTGTATCCCAGGTTCGATTACGTTGTCTGTGCGATTGAAGAATCTAAAGATATTTCCACATCGAGTCTTGAAGTGTTGCATTGAACTCTAGAAACAAGAGAGTTGAGAATGGATTAAAGAAGTGGGAGTAATGCAATTGGTAAATCAAAAGGAAGATCAAAGAACTTTGACAAGAAGAATGTGCAATGTTACAATTATGAGAAGTTTGGGCACTTTGCTAATGAATGTTGGGCTGACAAAAGAGGAAAACAGAAAAAGAAAGAAGAAGATGAAACATGTACTGCTTAAGAATGTTTTTTGTCAGACTCATATATAGTCTTATTGATGACTACCATAAACGAAGAACGTTTCCGTATTCAGTCACAAACGAAGAACATTCTCCATTTTCAGACAATTTTGAGACATGTGTTGATTCAAACAAAGCAGGATATGAGCAGCCTAAACTGGAGGAGTCTTGTGATTTTGCTGAGCAAGACCACTATATGAAGTTTGTTGTATCTGAAGAGGTTGTTGATTCGGTTGAGGCTGGGATACAAGAGTTGATGATGGAGCTTGATGAAAAATTCTCTTTAATTGAAAAGTTAAAGAATAAGGTCAGTCATTGTAGAGAATCAAAATCAAATGCTTTGGAAATAGTTGGCAAATGTCAAATGCAATTAGAAGCTGCAAATAAGACAATTAGAAGCTTATCAATCCTTAGCCTTATAATTGAAACAATCAAAAGCTCGAGTAAAATCATTGGAGGAACTTGTGAGAAAAGTTGAGGCTAATTTAGACAATGTAGATAACAAGAATGCACTAGAAGTTACAATCAAAGCCTCGAGTAAACCAGCTCAAAGCCAAACTTGCCTCGGTTAAAGCAAAATCAGTGTAGTTACAATTTGCGTTGGATTTCGCCGAGGGAGATAAATATGGTTATAGAAATCAAAATGGTGAAGATGAAGATATTCTTCTAAAGAATTCAACGGCAAATTTTTCTTGGGATGTTCCTGAAGAGAAAAGGGAGAGCAAGTTTGATTTTGAAGGAAATACATGTCATTGGATTGGATTTGTGTTCTCATTGGAATCACACATATTGTGCTATTCGAGAGCAACTTATTTGCATGGGTTCTTTTGTAAATAGTGGATTAGGGTCAAGCGAAATGGTTTTTAGGTGTCAAGCATGCAATAGGACTTCAGAACTATTAGGTTGGGTTAAAGACATCTTCCAACACTATGCACCATCATGGGATGGGGGAACCTTGATAAGGGAGCTTGATTTTGTTAGTAGGATCTTTCATGGTAGTAAAGACCAACGGGGGAGAAATCTTTTTTTAAAGTGTGATGATCTCAAAAAAAAAAAACTGAAAAATGGAAAAATGGATCCTAAAGTAGCATGTAGGGCAATATTGATGGTTTTCCAAGAGCTTGACTTGGATTCTCCAAATAACCTGGAAAATATAGAAAGTGGAAGATTGATTGCTCCTCATAAGGCATGCAATAAAATTGCTGAAATAGTGCATGAGGCTATAAGAAAGATGGAATTAGTAGCTGATAAGAAGATGAGAATGTTCAAAAAGGCTCGCTTAGCTTTTGAGGCTTGTGATCGCGAATTAGCAGACAACGCCAAAAGAGCAATATAACTCAAGATAAAGAGACTGCAAAAGATGTCATTGAATGAAGAAATTTGAATTAAAAGAGAGTGTTAAAAAAACCGAGAACGTTCAACGTTCTCCGTATTAAATTTTATAATTGAAGTTAAATTTGATTGTATGTAATCAACTAACTAACTAACCACTTGTTTAGTTAGTTAGATAAAAATTAATTATAAATATTTTGATAAATTATATGTATAAATAGCATATTCATCTCTCAATAAAATAATCAATAAAATAATAAATTAATATCATTCATTTATTTTTTAGATTACTTCCATTATACACGGTTTAAACACTAACATACATACAATTTAAAAAAAAAAGAATGTATACATCCACATGGTCTATATATTAAGAGAGATAGAAATAGAAATTTAAAGAGTGCACTTTCACCTGGTCCATTTATTGCCTCTTATAGTTGAAAAAAAAAGGTTATAGCCGCCCTTCTGAATTTCGAAGCACAATAGGGTGAAAATGGTCATCATGATTTTTTATTTATTTATAAAAAATATACTAAATATTATTATAATTAATTTATATAAATGTAAATTCTTTAATTCGAATTTAAAACATAATATTTAATATAATGAAGTATCACCTCTTTTGAAAATTTTGGAATCACACTTAAAAATAAGAAATATAAAAGATAATAAATAAATTAAAATACAATAGTACACTTCAAAATAACTATGTGGAATACAAAATATCTCAAATAAAATATTAATAACTGTAAAATGAATGAAAATGATGTGAAGATAATTTTAACAAAATTTTTGTGCAAAAATAAATTGAAAAAATAACTACCAATAAACTCCTATTTATAGACAAAATAGGAGAACCAGTTTAAGAAATATTTGATGCTAACAGTAACAAATTAAATGGGATCACAGTCGATTATATGATTTAATTAATAATCTATAATGCAATAATGATTTTAAAATTGAATTGAAAGAAAAGATCTGTTTCCAAATTGTTTGCAATACCTTCACTATAATTGATTGTGCTATAAGTTAACCGATTTTGGAGAAGAGTGTGACATGCTTCAGTTTGTGAAGAGCATCCTAAAGCATGTATTGTTTGACTGGGCCATAAGAAACATATGCTCAAGCACATTTAAAAATATAATTGATAATGCAATCAATTATTCAGTATTTTAGAAATATTTTCATGCAATATTATATTTAAATAAAAACCATTGTGAGTGTGTGATTTATTTTATTTTGGAGAATTTTATTTTTAATTACATAATATTTTAAAGACATACGGTACAAATAAAGAAAACATTATAATTGAAGACTTGTAAATATGATATTTTTTCTTTTTGCATCATTGTTTTTTCGAAGACTTCTTTGTCATTCATCAACACAATTAATCATGTCAAGTGATATTTTCAAAGTTCGAGTGATATGATCTGTAAATCTATAATTTGCATGAGTAGAAAATTGAGTTTTTAATATTTAAGTCGTTTACGTGTCATTAGACTTAATAAATGAAGCGGATGTATGTTTAAGTCTGTTGTCCTGTATAAACGAATTAACAAAATAAGGCAGAATGACAATTTTGTATAAATATGAAATACATTTAATACGGTTACATTGGCAATCGACATAAGAGCGACGGTAAAAAAAATTAATACATCTCATCTTCCTCTATGTTTAAGTTGGTTGATTGGATAAACGATTGAACAAAATGAGGTGGTGTGAATTTTGTAAATATTTGAAACTTATTTAATGTGGTTATATTATAATCGATTTAAGTCGGACATAAAAAAGTATAAAAAATCCCGTATACTTAACGTTTTATTCTCCATATCTTGAACACTTACAACCTGGATTCAGACTTCTTGACTTTCTTCTAACATCGACTTCACAGTCCGTTGTCAGTTTTATCTCACCACGTTATCAATTTGTTAAGATAAGTTTGATACTCAAGTTCTTGCTCATTGAACATTAAACTTTATTTATATAGAGATATTATTGAGAGTAATTTCCTATAATTTTCTACCATTACAATTGTTAATAATTTATTATACAAGTCATATAACAATAGTTGTTCACACCTTACGATGTTAAAATGATTAGTATATATAGGTATAAGTTCATTTCTAAAGAATAACACATTTTTTCACGTTATGAAGTTTCACATTTTGGAGTGCAAGACATGAAGTTTCATAGCTACAACAGAAAATGAAATGAAAATGAGAACACGAGTAGTGTCATTTTTGCATCGCCATTCACCTGTTTGATAAAATGGCACAAAGGGACCTTCATATAAGAGAGGTTCATTTTGAGTTTATTGCTGATTTACATCAAATTGTCACTATAATTATTTGAGAGAGAGTTGTATATTATGGGGAAAAAGTTAAGAAAAAAAAATAGTGCCAAACTCATTTGTTTAAAGTTTCTCTTTATCATTTTGTTTTATTTTGTTTGAAGACTAGAGATGAACTCATTATTTGTATTTTTTTCCAGCTAAATTTTGCATTTTATTATTGAAGTATATGTTACAATATGTCTTTTCATTTTATGCTTTATAATTTTCAAAAAAAAATAATAATGTGCTTTATAATTTTTTTTTGAAGTCTTTTGGATAGGTGCAAGAGATTTTGTCGGTTGTATTAGCAAGTTAAATTACATAGTTTACATCTTCCATTTTGTATAATTGTGTGAGGACAAATTTAGAGAAAATTGAATATAACACATATTTAATTGTTTATTGTAGTCGTCATTGAAAATTGCTTATTATTACTCATAAGAAGTTTAATGTAGTCTTTATATGTTTATTTAGAAGGAAACCAGATAAAAAAAATATGTCACATTGTTGATTTGTAAGTATTTAATTTATTTATATTGTTCATAAGTATTGTAATATATTTTATAACACAATTTTAATAACTATTTTTATTTTGTAAAACTTTCGAAGGTTATTATGTTTGAAAATTAAACCCGAGATAACATGAACCTTTTATATAGTAAGTAGTTTACAGTTGAATAAACTTGTTTATAATATTATAATAATTTTATGTATTTAACATTTTTTTTGTGATTTCAATTTTAGAGTTAGAGACAAGCTTCAAATTATGAGTGTCACTACTATGTCATGTTACATATGTTAAACATTGTAACAATTGATATTGTTGACTCATGGATGCAAGTATGTAAATTTTTTACAAGTTGTTATTGATTGTGTTTATTTTATGTTTGTATGATAAAAAATTATAAATTGTTATTGATTGTATTTTTTTAATGTTCGTATGATGAAAAATTAGGATTCATTCAATATTGATTATGTTTTTTTTCTTCTTCAGATATTTGATGACTCAACATCATTTCAATCGGATCAAATTAAAAAAGTTCTAGAATGCTGTGTGAATTTTATTTTGGAATTAATTGAAGAAAATGACTATGATTGAATTATTGAATATTGCTATATTGTGATTTTGTAATTTTATTAATGAATATCTAAATCATTTTTCGAGAATAGTCATAATGATAGACATCTTCTTTATACTTTATATTTTGTATGAGCTTCTGATATTGTATATTTTAGTTATTAAATAATTATATAAAATTATAGTTACAAGTACAAAATTTTAATTTGAAATTTAATACGAAATATTGTATGTATATACGAAACAGAAACATAAAAACAAAATAAGAAATTTTTTTTAAAAAATAATTATTTTAACTATATCTATTGAATCAGTTGATAAAAAAAATCGACTTAAAAATATAATTTATTGAATTTATGATATTTAAGTAAACTATATTGAAGTATTTAAATAAATAAAGAAAGAGTGTACTTTTTTAGAAAGTCAATTCATAGATATTAATTATTGTTGAATGTGATTCTAGAATAGGTGCCTATTTGGTTACTTTGAGATAATTCTCATCCTCTTACGACAATGGTTTAGTTTTAAAAAAATCTCTTTATGTTTAAAGCATCTCCAACGGTAGCCAAATAAGTATGTTCGCCAGCGTGTAGTTACGTAAAATTTAGTTTTTAGCGAGTTCACTGTTGGAGATGTGTCAAGCTGTCATTACGGTTCTCTTAAGAAGCAACCATACTTTTATCACAATTACCTTTTTTATTTATTTATTAATTTACGAATAATAATACATGTATGACTTGTTAATGGTGGACCCTATTTAATGAACCGTGAGTTTATCGTTGGAGTAAAAAATGAATTAGTTATTTCAAGATGATGTGGTATGGTGTACTCCATTTAATGAACCCATATTGAGTTCACCATTGGATATACTCTTAGTTGGAATGTACGTGTTTGCCACGTAAATTGGAAAACAAATTTTATTGTAGATCAATTGGTAAAATTTACTCATTTTCAAACCTTAAGTCTTTATGATATTGATTATTCTCCTCCTACTTGTGGTCCTCTTATAGGGATGATAATAGATCAAGCCACAGACTTTGAAAGGCCAAAGTCTGGCCTATGATTTTTTTTTGTCTAAGTCTGGTCTACGACCTATCATAGATTTTTTTTCCCGGTCTGACCTAACCTTTTTAAGAGTTTGGTCTGACCTAAAAGCCTATTTAAAAACTTTATTCACATTAAAATATTTAAATGCTCTATTCATACCACATGATCTTCTCCAAATAACAATATCAATATACATATCTATATATATTAAACAAAAAAATAGTTTTTCTAACAAAATAATTTAAAAAAAAAAAGACACAAACATCATTTAAAGCCTAAAAAATAATTTTTGGTTTCAAATAATAGATTTTTTTTCTTAAAACAAACACACCTATTATTACATTTTAAACAAATATAGAACAACTTTGACTAATTGAACGATTATCGAATATGAAACAACTATCAAATATAGAATCACTATCGAATATGGAACGACTACTGAAATGATTACTGATTGTTACGATTTAATATAAAAAAATATATGTTAAAATATTTCACCTAAGTTTATTTTTAGATCAACATTTTATAATTTATATAAAAAGAACACATTTAATAAAAGAAACATTTTACATCCATTGTATAAGCCCTGCGTTGATTGGGTCAAAAACACGGGGATATATCTAGTGACAAAATGACCTTATTATGTAAGAGTAAGAGGATCAATTATTAGTCATTTAATTAGAATAGATAATTGAAATAAAATCATCACGTTAAGTCACTCACATGACAATGAAATGCCTCTCAGCTTTACATATTTACAAGCGCGTGAAAGTTGCAGTTGTAATTTCAATGAAATTTGAGTGACAAATTTTATGAAAATGTTAATGGGCTTTACAAAAAAGATGGATCTAGGTTTCTATATGTCTATGACGGTGGAATGGGCCGGGGTAAGAAACATATGAACTCTTACAAATTTTATAAACTCAAGAATGATAATAAGAGTTAAATAATAGAATCTTCTTAATGAGTAAAGTTTAAAAATAAAGTAAATTTGTGCATTAACAAGTGAAATGTAATACGTAAAAAGAAGAGAAAAATGGTCATGCAAGTTAATTTGAACGAATAAAATATCACTTTATTTTATAGTTTTTCTAAGACACGTTTAATTCTAGTACGTTTAGCAATGCTTATATTAGTATAAAGATACATATCAATGAAGAAAATGCGTTAAATAGTTTTTCAAGAAACAACGTCTCTAAATCCACCAGTAGAGAAAGTTAAAACATAAGTACACCAAATAGGAGTATCTCTACTATGACTAATCTTTTTTAACATTCAACTAAACATTCACCATGACTGTCGAGGCGAGATGTTTGGAAAATATCGTACAACCTATACATGTACCAATAGTATACTATTTAATAAAAATCACAAAATTTAAATATTTATACAGGAAGGAGAGGCATACAATTAATAATACTAGCTAACTGCATTTTTATTTTTTTCAAAAACAATCCCCACAAGTTACCATAATTTTTTATCATAAAAAATAAAGATTTAATTCATGTGCACTAATAATAATATTTTTATTTTATTTTTACAGTATCAATTAATCATAATTATTTGATAAGTAAAAGATTTTATTTTAATTCTTTTTCTTTATATCTTAAAAGTCATAGCAATTAATTATAAAAAAATGTTAAAGTCACAAAAAATATTTTATTACTTGATCTTTATATGTGCACCAAAATTAGTTGATCTTTATAAGGGGTCCATCACGGATATTAGTTGAAAATTATCGAAAATATTAAATAGTAACAGACTATTGACCATACTATTTAAATATAATAGTTTGTAATTCTTTCATTTTATAAATAAGACATTATTTTGATTAATGTGAATTCAACACAAAATATATATTTATCTATCTTTAATTTTTTTATCATCAAACTACATCATTTAAGTCAATATGGTCAATAAAATATAATTTTAAGAGACAATATTTATGGTTGACCAAAGTCTATGTTAGATTGTGACCAAAACTAATCTAAAAAGAGGATGACCACAAATTATACAAGTCCAAAACATGCATGGCAAAGTGTGATCACAATTGAACCCACGTACGTGAACCACTAAGTAACAACATTTTCATACTATATTAATTACAGATCTAAAATCTATTAATATAACCTTCCAATCCTCTCAACAAAACATTATTCCAACAACAATGGAACAACAACAACAATCACCTTCCGATTCCCCATTCGATCCCTACGAATTCCTCAAAATCAAACTCAACTCCGACGGTTCCCTCACAAGAAACTACATCGTCCCCACATTACCACCTTCCACCGATCCCACACAATCCGTTCTCTCCAAAGATATTACTCTCAACGCTGCCAATAATACCTCTATCCGTCTCTTCCTCCCTAACCCTCCACCACCTTCCTCCGCCGCTAAACTCCCTCTCGTTCTCTACTTCCACGGCGGCGGTTTCATCCTCTACCACCCTTCCTCCTCATTCTTCCACCATTCTTGCTCCGCACTCGCCTCTCATATCCCCGCCGTTGTTGCCTCCCTTGACTACCGTCTCTCGCCGGAGCACCATCTCCCCGCCGCATACGACGACGCCATTGATTCCCTCCTTTGGCTTAAATCACAAGCTATTGACTCTAACGAATCTGAACCGTGGATTAAAGACCACGTGGATTTTACCAAATGTTTTATAATGGGAAGTAGTGCTGGAGGTAATATGACCTACATCGTAGGTTTACGTGCACTCGATCTCGATCTCGGACCTATTAAGATCCAAGGGCTGATACTGAACTCTCCGTTTTTAGGTGGGGTCCAGAGGACAGAATCGGAGAAACGTAATCAGAATGATCATATATTGCCGCAAGCTGCTGGAGATCTTATGTGGGACCTGTGTTTACCAGAGGGTGCGGATCTTGACCACGTGTATTGTAATCCGACGGTTTCGGATGGAGTATATGGTGAGAAGATCGGACGGTTGCCGAAGTGTTTTATTAACGGGTACGCTGGGGATCCTATGGTGGATAAACAAATGGAGCTTGCGAAGATTTTGGAGGCACGTGGTGTGCACGTGGAGTCTTGTTTTCCGAAGGATGGTTTTCATGCTTGCGAACTCTTTGATCCTGCTAAGGCTAAGGCTTTGATTGATAACGTTCAGAATTTTGTACTCTCTGTTGTGACTTAATCCTATTTGTCACACTTTCTGTGAGGTTGTGTGTTTGTGTTTTTTTACTTCTAATTGAATATTGACTAAATTATAAAATGTGCATTAAATTGTTATGCACAACAACATCTTTTTGATTCTTAGATTTGGTTGATGCACGGTGGTCGAGTTACCCGTGTACGTTTAAATTATATTTTGATTCTCTGTGTATGGGCTATGTAGAAGGATTGCAATAATTTTGCCAAAAATAAATTGATTTTAGCCAAATATTAGAGTGAATGTAATTTAATAGTGTTGAAATCATAAAATTTTAGCGTTTATACAAGATGAATTAAATACTTCATACTAATTCTTAATTATGGGATTCTTGCACAAGTAAATTTCACTTTGGTTGTCACAAAGAACATAGATGAAACCCCTCAACCATGTTGCTTCCTTTGCAACTGCAGCACACCTATATACTCAGATTCTTTTCCAAACAATGTGAAAACATAACCTATCAATGACTGTCAATTGTCTTCATCTCCTGCAAAATCAATATCCACATACTCAAAAGCTCCACCTCCTTCAGCTTGCTTCCTTTTGCAATAGCATAGTCCCACTATAGTGGTTCCTTTCAGGTTCTACCAATAATCATGCCAAAGTTGCCCATGTACCTGTTGACCAAGCTTACAACATAAGCTATATCAAGCCTAGTGCACACATTTGAGTACATTAGACTTCCAACAATATTGGCATAAGGAATATGGGTCATTTAATTGAAATCTATCCCCTTTCTTTGAGTATGTCTCTTTGCAACAAGCCTAACCTTATACTTAGGTTGTTCATTCTCTGAGTTCCATTCTTTCCTTTTGAATACCCACTAGCTCCTTACCAATTTAGCATCAACAGGGTTATTGACCAGCTTCCATCTCTCACTCTTGTGCAGAGACTCTATATCCTCTTGCATAGCAAGAAACCACTTGACATGATCATTTGAATTTCACAATCTGTGAAAGCTAGTGGATCATAATTTTGTTCAATTAGTTAGTGAAAGTCTAGATACCCACAGTAAGCCAATGTGATAGTTTATGTTTTAGTCATTTATGAGTTAGTTAGTTATGGTTGTAACTAACTAGAGAAATAGGAGAAGCTATATAAGGCATGGCTTATAACTTGCAATAAGATATTGTGATGCAAGGCAGTGATAGTTAGTGTTCTAAATCAATAAGAGAGAGTCCAATTGAGCCTATTAGTTGTAAGTCTAAGTGTTGCACTATTGTACTGATTTCTTGGTTATTGAGAAAGAGAATAAAGCAACTATCAGTGAGGACGCATGAGATATTGCTCCGAACCTCGATAATTATTGCGTTTTCTTTGTTGTTTACAATTTCTGCATTCAATTCTGCACTCACAATCATTTTGGGTTGGATTGAAAACATAACAAATTGGTATCAAGAGTCCGGTTCAAGAGGAAGGAATTTTTTTCTTTCCTCAAAATGGGTGGAGCAAAATTTGATATTGATAATTTTACTAGTGATAACGATTTTGGTCATTTCAAAAATGCCAGCAACACTGCCTGAAAAGAAGAAGAAGGAAATGAAGAGCAAGGCACACATCACCATTATTCTTTCCCTGGGTGATGATGTTCTCTGAGAAGTGGCAGCTCAAGACGCTGTTGTTGGTGTCTGGTTGAAGCTTGAGAGCCTTTACATGACTAAATCTCTAACAAACAAACTGTATTTGAAGATAAGTCTGCACCAAATGAAGATGGAAGAAGGTATGTCCAGTAAAAAAACATTTTTCTTTATTCACCAAAATTGTTCTTGATTTAAAAAGCATTGATGATGAAATAAGTGAAGAAGATCAAACAATCATGTTGCTATGCTCACTGCCGCCTTCCTTTGAAAATCTTGTGGACACAATGACCTTTGGGAGAGAAACTCTCACTTTGGAGGAAGTTAAGGCGACTCTAAATGTGTAAGAACCTTAATTTTTAAAATCCTAATTTATGTGATTTTAGGATATTTTGCGTTAAATTATTTAGACATTTAGCACAATTGATATTTATTTTAAAAATTAAATATTAAAATCATATTTTATTAGAGTTAATAATATGTTTAATATTTATATATATTTTGAGACCTGATTTAAATTATTTGTTAGAGAATAATTTAATTATATTACGAAAAATTTAATATCTGAAATTTTTTTTTAAAATATCACTTGTTGCTACAAAAAATTCATATGAATTATGACGAGAGTAAATATTTTTTAAAAAAAGTAATTGGAGAAGAGAAATGTGTAAGAATTATTAGATATTTGTTGGTTTAGTTTTAATTATAATATAAATATATATTAGTAAAGTAACATGTTTATATATGTGTGTGTCAGAAAACAGGGCTGAAAGCAGGAAGCAGAAAGAGAAAAAGCGATGCCATTCCAATCCACGTTCACTCTTCTTCTTCCTTTTCTCTTTGTTACGTTTTGGTTTTTTTTTTAAAAACAACCTTCATTTTTCTTCGATTTTTGAACTTCGTTTCGAAAAGTAACAGAAGAGAAAGTAGCTCATCTCCAGGCTACGATACTAGTGAGTTAGTTTTCGACGCGGCATCACAAACTTAAATTTTATCAGAATTAATTACGGTACCGTAATCGCGTGATAGAGCTATCGTTAAGGTAAGAGCTCCTTCCAAACTTTTAGTTTGCATTTAGAACATTATTTGTGATTTTGTAGAAAAGAAATTTGATGAATTTGATTTGTGAATTTGTAGAAAATGAATTTAATGCGATTATGTACGATTTAGTGAAATTTAAATTTGAGGTGTGGTTTATGGTGATCCATATTTGATGTGGTTTATATGCTCATAATTATTATTATGAATTTTTTAGATGTGATATATTTGTGAATTTTGTGGAAAATGAATTGATGAAATTTGGTGGTTTATGTGTAAAAATATGGAGTTTTGAAATTGGGTGAGTTAGGTTTGGATTGTTGAAATTTAATTGAGGTGCTAAATGTGTGTTGTGGAATTGAATTTATTGTTGTTGGTGTGAATTGTCATTACTTAAATTTAATGAGTTTGAGTTACGTAATGAGTTATTTTCAAATAAATGAGTTTGAACTGAAATTGAAATTTTACAAAAAAAAAAATAGAATTGTTAAAGTTGTGAAAAAGTTAAAATTTTAACAAGTTAAAGAGTTTGAGCAAAAAGATAGATTGAAATTAAAAATGGTTAGAGTTTAAAATGTTACTCTTTTAATTACTCTTGAACTGAGTTTAAAAAGAAAAAAAAAGTTTAGAGTATTTTATTAACTCAAAAATTTCGGTGCTTTTAATAGTCGAGTATGTGTATGTGAAATTTGGACAATATTTGTTTTATTTAGTTTTAAGTAAATAATATAAATTATTTAGTTTTAAAAGTTTGGTGTGTGAGAAAGATTTAATTGTGTGAATTTTGATGTGTTTGGATTAGTTTTATTGTGAACAAATTGTTATAAATATTCATGTTTATGTAGTTAGCTCATTGAGTCTCGAAAAGGAATCAAGACCGTTAACACCGAGTTAGCGGTGGGGAGAACTCTGATATATTAATGTTGTTGTGGTGATTTATGGTTGAAAATTTTGGAGATTGAATATGGGTGACTAATATTTGAAAATTATAGTAACTCAAGTTTAGTGAAATTGATGTGTTCATAATTAATATTACGAATTTTTGAGAAAAAATTTATGTGTGGATTGGTGGAAAGAAAATTTAATTCAATTTATGTGTGGATAGGTGGAAAATGAATTTAATTCAATTTGTGTGGATTGAATTTGGAAATGTGATTTATGTGTGTTTGTGGATATTGAAATTGGTGTGAATAAATATGTTTGAGAATGTTGTGTGTTGTATATGAAAAATCATTAGTGTTAAATGAGTATTAAAAATGGAAAATCTTTTAATAGCTGCATTTACTTAATGATTGTGGTGAAAAGAGTCAGATTATGCCTATGCATTTTATAGTACATGGTGACCGCGATGGGGCCATGGTGATGGTGGTGACCGTGATGGACCACGGGATGATGTCATGTGAATTGTTGGTTCATCTTATCCTTGCGGGGATTGTCGCGTCGTGCTGATATGTGAGAAATTGCACTCTAGAATGTGCTGATCTGTGAGCGATTGCACTCTAGAAAATCGTGCTAGTCTGTGAGCGACTGCACTCTTGTATGTCGTGTTGATCTGTGAGAGATTGCACTCTAAAATATGCTGATCTGTGAGCGATTGCACTCTAGGAAATCGTGCTGGTTTGTGAGCGACTGCACTCTTGTATGTCGTGCTGGTTTGTGAGCGACTGCACGCTAGTAAATCATGTTAATCTGTGAGAGATTGCACCTCAGTAATTAGTATTGGTCTGTGATAGGCGATACAATTATGATTTACGCCCCTTCGATGAGGGTTTTGGTTTGGAATTCTGGAATCATGCATTTTGGCATATACGCATTGTATTAAAGTGCTTGGCACACGATTTAGGTTTGTTATACTATGATGATTGTATATACTTATTCGGTTGTTGTTGTGATTTGTCGTAATTGCTTAGAGGTGTGAAGTTGAGTTGATTACGTTTTGATGTACTTATGTGTTCATAATTGATGTTATGAATATTCAATGTGTAATTGAAGTGTGAATTTGTGGAGATTAATTTGGTGTTAATTATGTGTTCATAATTGATAATATTAATGTTTGAAGTGTTGATTGATTCAGAGCCATTTTAGAACTAAAAATCTGCATTTTCTCAGTTGTATTCGGCTACGACAGTGTAGTATGTTAAAACTTCATTTTTCAACATTGTTTATGCATTTTTTGGACATATGAAAACCCTTTCGATGAGTTTGCTAAGACGGAAGGTTCTTTTGAGCATTTGAAAATATAAGAGTTTTGCTATGTGATATTTGTTAACTTCGGTTGGTGACCTTTTCAATTATTGTGGAAATCTGGGCTTTGTCCTCAGATGAGAACGAGGATCATCCTACCAGTTAGTACTCTGGAAATGGGAAGGTAGTTAGACATACCTTATCGAAGCTGTGTCAGGAGGATTTTGCGGGGCACGTGGAGATCTCCCGAGTTGTGTAATTTTTGTAGCATGATCAGATTAGAGGATTGTATAGGGTTTAGTTGTCCTTCTTTTGTGGATGTATTTATTTCAATTTAAAAGACTCTACTTATACCTTATATTATCAGTTTGACTTTTATTTTGATGGGTCTTTGTACCATTTTTTTGATGCGACGTAAAAAAGTTAAAATTCTTGGGGCAGTGCTTTTGAACAGGTGTCTGCCCAGGATACTCTAGGGGTATGAGCTATATCTGATAGGTCTCATATTCCCGATATATTTTGTCGTGTAAATATTTTGGATTTGTATTTCAAAAAATATTTTCGCTGGTTGTAAATATTGTTGGTTTTTGTCGTTATGTTACGACTTAAACATTTCATCCAAAAGTATTTTCTTTGTTTTAAAAAAAAAATACACTCGCGCGGTTAAAAATCGGGGTGTTACAAAATGCAAGAGAAATGAAGAAGAAAATCAACAATATAACAAGGGAAGCTAGTGATGTTGAAAGGTTGTTTGCTCGAGAAAAAACTGAAAAGAAAGATGGTAAAAATAAGACCAAGAAAATAAGTTTTCATTGTCATAAAGAAGGACATTTTTGTAGAGATTGCCCTGAATGAAAGAAGCTATATCATGGAAATTACAAAGATGAGAATGATGTTGTTGTAGTTGATGATGGATATGAAAGCAATGATGTATTGTCAGTAACTGAAGAACCATGCTGGAATGAATGGATTATGGATTCTGGATGTACGTTCCACATGACACCTAATCTAGAATGGTTTGATATTTACAACAAAACTGATGTTGGGAAAGGTTTGATGGGAAATAACATGACATGTAAGGTGGCTGAAATTGGAACTGTGAAGATCAAAACTGCTAATGGATCAACTAAAATTCTCTCCAATATGAGGCATGTACCTGAACTTAAGAGTAATTTGATTTCCATTCGTATGTTGGACCAGGCTGGCTTCACAATAAAAACTGAAGGAGGAATACTCAAGGTTTACAAAGGTACTTCCTAGATTCTTCAAGGAATCAAAAGCAGTGGACTATACAAATTACAAGGTAAAACTGTCCCAAACCTTGCCAGTTTAATTTCTGTCACAAATGATACTTCTACAAAGATATGACATTGTATATTAGCTCATGTAAGGGAAAGAGGTATGAAGGAATTATACAAGTAAGGTTTAATTGGGATTGGAAATTTTGGAGAAGTTACAATTTTGTGAGTTCTGTCTTCATGGCAAACATAAAAAGGGAAAATTCAACACTAGTACACACACTACAAAGGCCCTGCTAGACTATGTTCATTCATACATCTGGGGCCTTCCAGAATCCCTTCACTTGGAGGGGCCATATTCTTCATTACTTTCATTGATGACTGGTCAAGCAAGGTATGGGTTTACTTGCTTTGGACAAGAAAATGTGGGGCCAGCCAGACATAAGACATTGAGACTAACACCCCAACAAAATGGTCTAGCTGAAAGAATGAATATGACTGTTTTGGAGAGAGTTAGGTGTATGCAGACCAATGCTAAACTTGACAAGAGATTCTAGGGAGAAGCAGACATACAACTTGTTACTTGAGCAATAGGTCACCGTCTACAGCTATAAGTTTTAAAACACCTGAGGGAATATGGAATGACATAGCACCTATATGCATGTAAATGAAGGAAAACTTGAGTCTAATCTAGGAATGGAATCTACATAGGGTATCTTGAAATAGTAAAAGGTTACAAGGTTTGGATCACTGAATCAAATGGAGGAACATCTATAATTAGCAGAGATGTTGTTTTCAAGGAAGATGATATGCTTGGAAGCTAGAAAACCAAACACAACTTAAATACAAGAAAATGTTCAAGTAAGCCAGGAAGCACAAATTAAGGTGGAGCTACCAAGTATTGATAAGCCTAACTCAGAAAGAATTGTAAAACTAACACAACCTAAAACTAATGTTGCTCAAGATGGAGAATTAGAACCAACTTATTGCTTTGTAAGAGATAGAGAAATAAGAGAATTAAGAGCTCCAATAAGGTATGGATATGCAGATCTGGTTGCATATTCCTTAAATGTGGAAACAAATTATCAATGAAATGATCTTATCAACTACAAGGATGTTGTTACTGGAGAAGACAGTAAGCATTGGGAAGCTGCTATAAGGAATGAATTGGACTCACTCATGAAGAATGACACTTGGAAACTTGTGATAAAATCCAAAGATCATAAAGTCATAGGTTGTAAGTGGATTTTTAAGAGAAAGCCTGATACTTCAAGAGTTGAGAAGATCAAATTCAAAGTTAGACTAGCAGTAAAGAGATTCTACATAAAGTGTTATAATTGTTATGTCTATTCAAAATAGAAGATTCAATCAACTTCATATACCTATTACTCTATGTAGATGATATGTTAATAGCTAGTGCTGATATGAATGTTATTAAAAATTTGAAGAAATCACTTACTTCTGAATTTAAAATGAAGGATTTAAGAGCAGCTAAGAGAATTCATGGAATGGAAATTGTCAAGGACAAATCCATGGGATTGCTACATGTAAAGTAGTCCAATTACATAGAAAAATTAGTTAAGAGGTTTAACATGTTGGATGCCAAAACTGTGTTAACTCCTATAGATGGACACTTCAAATTATCCTCAAGACAGTCACCTCAAAACTCCATATGCCAGTGTCATTGGAAGCTTGATGTATGCAATGGTTTGTTCAAGACCTGATATAGCATATGCAGTCAACATAGTGAGCATATTTATGGCATATCAAAATCAAAAAATAGACTGGCAGGATATGTGGATGCAGATGATGATGGTGATGTTGAAAGGAGTATGTCTACAATAGAATATGAATACATTGCACTTATTGACTCACATATGGAAGGAAAATTTACAATAAATTGTGGCTTTATCTTCAACATAATATGAATACATTGCACTTATTGAATCAATCAAGGAAGCTATTTGGCTCAAACGCATTGTCAATGAATTAGAAGGGAAGACCAGTGATGTAACTGTCTGGTGTGACATCCAAAGTGACATCTTCCTCTCTAAGAACCCTATGTTTCATGAAAGGACCAAACACATTGACACTAGATTGCATTACATTCGAGACATCATTGTTAAATGGATTATGGAAGTAAAGAAGGTATCTACTGAAGATAATCAAGCAGACATTCTAACCAATGTAGTCCCTAGCACCAAATTTACGCATTGTTTGAATTTGGTGAATGTTGGGATCTTTCCCAACTAAAGTCTCTAAAAGGACTTGAAACTTTCTAACTATATCATCAACATTCGAAGTGACATCCAAAGTGACATCTTCCTCTCTAAGAACCCTATGTTTCATGAAAGGACCAAACACATTGACACTAGATTGCATTACATTCGAGACATCATTGTTAAATGGATTATGGAAGTAAAGAAGGTATCTACTGAAGATAATCAAGCAGACATTCTAACCAATGTAGTCCCTAGCACCAAATTTACGCATTGTTTGAATTTGGTGAATGTTGGGATCTTTCCCAACTAAAGTCTCTAAAAGGACTTGAAACTTTCTAACTATATCATCAACAATTTAAGATCCAAGGTGGAGAATTGTGAAAGCCTAGTGGATCATAATTGTGTTCAATTAGTTAGTGAAAGTCTAAATGCCCACTTTGAACCAATGTGATAGTTTCTGTTTTAGTCAGTTATGAGTTAGTTAGTTAGTTATGGTTGTAACTAACTAGAGAAATAAGAGAAGCTATATAAGGCGTGGCTTGTAACTTGCAATAAGATACTATAATGAAAGGTAGTGAGAGTTAGTGTTCTAAATCAACAAGAGAAAGTCCAATAAGATACTATAATGCAAGGCAGTGATAGTTAGTGTTCTAAATCAATTAGAGAAAGTCCAATTGAGCCTAGTAAGTCTAAGTGCTGCACTATTGCATTGATTTCTTGGTTATTGAAAAAGAGAAATAAAATAACTATCAATGAGGATGTAGGAGATATTGCTCCGAACCTCGATAATTCTTCCATTTCCTTGTAGTTTACAATTTCTACATTCACTGATCACTACTATTACCACCAATCATCATACATCTCTCATCACCAATTACTACTACGATGGTCACTAAAATTATTATAATTTATTAAATTATAATTTTATAATATTTGAATTAATTGAAAATAATTAAACTAATATTATTTTTATTGTTTCATTTTTAATTATTATGATGTATCAACATTTTTATATATTTTAGTGAATTTATAATTAGATATAATAATAATTATGATTCACTTCAAATAAAATAAAAACTAAAATTAAATTAAACATTAAAATGTAGAACTAAAAATTGAAAAATGATATTGAAAACTCAAAAGAGTTTTAAATTTTTAAAAATTTATAATAGAAAATTAAAAATCACTTCAAACAGAAGTTAAAATTTTATTGAAATATA
>JBBPBS010001102.1:9068831-9081203 GCA_037974835.1 Cicer judaicum | reverse complement strand
ATATATATATATATATATATATATATATATATATATTCCTTCATTGAAACTTTATAAACACAATTTAAATATATTTAAAAGATCTTCAGTAGACCAATTTAAATTTAGAATATCTATATATTTCTACTATATGGAAATTTTCACATATATAGTTGTTTAACTTAAAATATAATTTCTCTCTTCCATTTAAGACTTTCAAATATTTAAAAGTAATATATATTACTTTTATATATTTTAGTGTTATGAAACTCACTTTTAAAATTCCTTAAATATATTACTTTAGCTAAATTAATGGAATTGAATCCAAATAATAGATTAATATTAAGATATCTCTATAAAACTTGTATATGCTCTTAGCCCT
Source organism: Cicer judaicum (assembly GCA_037974835.1). Classification (NCBI taxonomy): domain Eukaryota; kingdom Viridiplantae; phylum Streptophyta; class Magnoliopsida; order Fabales; family Fabaceae; genus Cicer; species Cicer judaicum. The sequence continues at coordinate 9,080,842 of JBBPBS010001102.1, read as the reverse complement.
ACATTGCACCAAACTTGCATTGATAAATCAAATTATAAGGATAAAAATTAAAAAAGTGTACATAATATATTTGTTAATTCCAACTAAACTAACTATGACAAAAACTCAAACTATAAAATCCCTTGCAATATTTATAACCGCAGTAGCTCTAGCTGGGTCCACCATGTCAATATTGTGGAACCCCACAGGATCAAACTTTGCTTCCACTTGGACCCCACATTTGACCAACATTGTCACAAACTGTTGTTGTCGATCAACCATGATGTCACCACCAAAGCCAATAACAAGACATCTCCCTAACTTCCTCACATTATCTAAATGTGGACCTTTCACCATGGGATTGCAATACCTATGGTCACGGTCTGTTTCCTTAGGCAAAGCTAATTCCCACATCATGTCCAACACTGGTAATGGCAAAGTCTGGTCTGTGGCATACCTTTTTGCAAAATAAAATAAATATGATGTAGAGTTATATATATAAATTAATTATATATTTATTATTAATTAAATTATAAAAATAAATATTATTTGAAATTGAAAAGAAAGTTTTTAAGAGATTTTTTTATAATATCATAATCGTTGATCATTCAAAATTATGATATTGTATGTTAAGTCATCTAAAACATATTATTTAATAATTTTTAGTCCAAAAATCTTAAATATAAAATCAAAATAAAACTAATCATTTTCTTGTAATATCATAACTGTTGATCATTCAAAATGATTAAAATATATGTCTTCAAAATTATCAAATTATATGTCAAAGTCAATTAAAACATGTCATTTACTATTGTTTAGTCTAAAATTCTAAATGATGGATCAAACTTTTAAAAATAGAAAAACCAATTTAAAAAATATATAAAAATAAAAAGGGTCTAACCGGGTCTAGCAGAAGAAGATGGTGAAACTAAATTCAAATCAACACTAAAAAAATATATTTATATTTCATGTCTAATACACTTCAAATAGAATTAACTCAACTATAAAAGTTAAAATAAAATTATAACTTATATGAGAAATCACTTTTTGAATGTTATGAAAAATCACCACTAAAATCATAAAAAATAAAAGTATCTCGTAAATATAATTCATATAATAAAAAAATATTTAATATTTTAAAATACGAGTTTGAGGCACAATATTATCTTTGTTTCACATAAAAGTTCATAAAAGTAAGCTCTTTGGAAAAAATTACTAAAAATAAAGATAACCAATTTTTGTTGTGTTTGTGAATCCCTTGATGTACACAAACAGAGATGGAGTCCTTTTCATAAATAAATGCGACAAATTAAATTTTACGTAAAAAAATTAATAAAACTTAAATAACCTTATTTCTGATGGAGTCCTTTTCTCTCCAGAAAACATAGGTTGATTCATAATTAAACCACAAATTCTGAGAGGTTCCAAATTCATATCTGCAATTTGCATAGCTACGTTGAATGCAATGTTCCCACCACAACCAGCTCCATAAATATAACACCTCGAAAAGTCACCATAGTCTCTCAACCACGATTCTCCATTAGGATCCGTCACTTGTTTTTTCACCCACAACACAGTTTCCCGGGCATCTTGGTACTGCCCGGGAAGTCTAGTCTCTGGTGCCAAACGATAGGCAACAGAGACAACAATACTAGGAACGCTAGAAGCAAGAGTCGATGTTGTTTTATGGATATCAGAATCAGCTGGACTTAAGAGTATCCAACCACCATTATGAAAATAAATTAATATCGGTAAACGAGCCACGGTAGTATCGTTTGATGGAATTTTTGTTGGTCGGAAAACTCGAACCCATAATTGTTTTTCATCGTCGATTGTTATATCTTTGGAGACGGTGGAAATTCCCGGACAAGGATCGGGATTTGTGTCGAGTTTGGGAGTGGTGTAGCCACGGTGGAGAGTTCCGTCGGGGTTGTAACTCAAACCAAAATGGTTGTATGGATCAAATTGAGACATAGCTTTTGTTTGGAAGATGGTGTTGAAAGAATGAAGCAAGAAAAAAAAATTTAAATAATTGTGAATTGTGATTATGAGTATGTTTGGGTCGGTTAATTGATAATTGAGAATTTGGTGGATCTTAGGGGAAATTTTCTTGACATTGTGTGGAAGGTTACTTGATAGAGTAGCTTAGCCTAACAAGTGTAACGTTATGCACCTAGTGAATTTATGTATCGGTGCTAATGTTTCAAGAAAAGTTAAAATTTATGAGAATCGCGTAGTGCAAGACCGTCAAATTTGAGAAATATATACATAAATTTAGAGTGTTTTATAAATTTAAAATCACTTTCTCCTTACATGTTTTAGTTCAATTAATAAAATATAGATATTGTTAAGTGGATAAGTATAATATTTTATCTATAAAAAAATTAAAAACACTTTTATATGACTTATTTATACATAAAATACTCAATTTGATGGTAAAATACTTAAATATTTACCGGTAGCTACCTAGTTATTATAAAAATAAAAATAAAATTGACTAACATTACAGAAAATTAAAAAAAATATATAGAAAATGTAAGATTACAAAACTATCAAAATATATAAGGTATTTTTTGCCTACGTCACGAAAATTATTAATAAATTGAATTTAAATGAAACTTCTCAACAACTTTCTTTTTAAAGTATATATACTAGCTTAAGCAAACGGTCATTCAAAAGTTCATCTTCCTTCTTATTTTGTATTGTTGTCTTAATTATATTCGTGGATGAAAAAAGTTATTCATTGTAACACTAAAAAGTATGACATTAAGAGTTATCACTTTATATAAAAGAATTATATACATCGGTTTTTCTAGTTTTTACCATCAAGTGACATAATAATAAGTTGCATAACATGATCCAAGTGTTCTAATTGCATACTCATTTGTATAGTCAATATTTCATAAAGTCTTAAGGAAAAAAATTTGTTACCAAGTGACATATGTCATCAACTTTGAATGATATTTGTTAGGGGTGGACAAAGTTCAGTTTTGAACTAAAACCGTTTGAAAATTGAACCGAAATGATGTTTAGTTTGGAAAAATCGAATCGAATCGGTTTTCAGTTCAAAAAACCAAACCTAATCGATTTATAAAAGTGGTGCACCGGTTTATTATTTTGAACCGAACCGAACTAGTTTAACTTAGTTTTTTTGTTCATATAGGCAAAAATTTACATAATTATCCCTAATTAATTCTAAAAAAATAAATTCGGTTCAAGTTTTTTGAAATAAAACCGGTTCGGTTCGGTTTTTTCGAACTGAAAATCAATTCGGTTCAGTTCTAGTTTTACAAAATCAGTTCGAAAACAGTTCGGTTCTTAAACCAGTTCAGTTCAAAACCAGTTTGGTTCGGTTCGGTTCAACACTTTGATTCAGTTTTTGGTTTTTTTGAACACCCCTGATATTTGCATCTCTCTTACGTCTAAAGTTGAACTAAGAGTTCATAATTCTACTGCATTGTTAGTGAATATGTCAACTAGTTCTTGATATTGACAGACTATCATGTCATTAAAAATATCAAATTTATAATACTACTCTATTGTAATATCATATGGTTGATGGCATGTAGTATAATGGTTGATGCATGTAGTTGTATACTACTAGATCACGTTTGATCATGGGAGAATGCCATTACTCCCTTATTTTACTATGCAAAAAATAGTATTTTACAGAGTTTTATTTTTTATAAATAATTAAGCGTTGTAGTATCTGGCGCTGTAAAAAGACACAACAGCGCTCTTTAAAATAAAATCATTGTAAATCCCTTTTAAAAATACGCTGCTTGTTGTACTAGTTTACATCGTTTTTCAAAAAAACACTGTAATAGGTGCATTCCTTTATTTCAGTTAGATCTCTTTCAGAGTATGTTGGACTGAAATTGTCAACGTACCGTGCGATATAAAATTTGAACATAAATAAGTTAGAATCAAATATATACATAGTTTATATATGAAAATTAAAATATAATGAAAATACTGTATCATTTTTGGAACTATAGTTTGATTCATATCAACAATTTCCTTCATGAATCTCTATGTTGTTAGTTTGACGAGTGCACTATAAAATAAAACATATAAGTCAATAAATATTTGTGCATTGATTGTTGATGAAATTTTAAAGGCATATATTTCAAACCTTTATTGGAATCCATGTGATTTATTTGACTTTTGCTTCGATACTGTAGTACCCTTTAAGCTCGGAAAACTTGTAAAGTAGTATCAAATAAATGTGATTATTATAGCATTAACAAACACATTATATATATATATAAGAAATAAATGAATAAATGAATACAATGCCTAATGTGTGCAAAGAAATACGTAGGGTTCGTAGGGTTACGGCTTCGTTTAAGAAGGAACAACGAGAATGCGTAGAAATACGAACGGTTCGTAGGATATAGTATGGTTCGCAATGGAAATGATTGGCAATATGGTTCATAGGGACAGTAGGTTCGCAATGAGAAGGATAATGAAGAGGAAGAGTACACTGAAGCGTAGTGAAATTTACGTAATCAATAGGAAACTGAAGCAGTTTACTGTTATATATAAAACTCTATTATATCGTTTTTTTGAAAGAGCATTATAAACGACTTTCTTATTTTATTTTTTAAAAACCTATTACATCGCTTTTTTAAAAGCTTTTTAAAGCGCTTGTCCAAAAGCGCTGTAAAAGACCTCCTTATTTTATTTTTTAAAAGTTTTTACATCGTTTTTTAGAAACCTTTGAAAGCGCTTGTCCAAAAGCGCTATAAAAGACATCCTTATTTTATTTTTTAAAAGCCTTTTACAACATTTTTCCAAAAAATGCTCTAATAAGTCCTTTAATTATGTGAAAGCACAAGTCTGTTACAGCGCTTGTCAAAAAAATACTTTTAAAACTATGTAACATAAGGTGAGAGCGCTATATTTTACAGCGCTTGTGTTTAAAGCGTTTCAAAAGCGTTGTAAAATATTACATGAAGTAAAAAAAACATTGTTATATCCTCCATTATTTTTAAAATATTATACAATAACAATTATATTTAATAAGCGCTATAAAAGGCGCACTATAAAATGACATTTTTTGCGTAGATTTTTTAAATTCAAAGTATATCTTGTTTTTTTTTCAAAAGTATTGGTGGACTTTTGACCTAGTTACACGTTCTTTTATTGATTTAATTGAACTTTGTCCGATTCAATTGCATTTGTGGTCTAATATAGAGTGATCAAACCAATTAGGGGTTTAGTTCTTAGTCTAACAGGCCTAATTGGTTGGTCCAATTCGATTTATAAAACTACACATAAAACTATGTGTTGGAAAAATAACCAAACAAAGATATTTAATTAAGATTCAAAACACATAAAAATAACATGAAAACTCTAATCCGAAGAAACTCAAAACACACAAAAATATCGTGGAAACACTATGTGAATACAATATTATTACTAATATATAGACTTTTCTCAAATATCTCACACTCTAATACATCTACATTTTCCAAAGTAAATATCGATCTAACTATACCTCACAAAACTCTAAAAACAAGAGAGAAAAATAGAGTCAAATATAAACTTGAAGTGTTTATGTCTGGTATGGATTGTAATTGAAAACAAGAGCTATATATATAACCTGAAGCTCTATCTTCTTTTATAATTCTAAGCAATATAAGACTTCTTCAATTTCCATCAAACCTACCAATATCTATCTTGATTGAATTTGGTACACGTTTGACTTTCATTGTCTACACTAACAACCACATCAAAAGAATCATCATACTTCACCATAAAAGTATACTCCACTTGAAGCTAAACCACTCAAGAATTTTCACTTGAAGCAAACTCACTAACAAAATTCTACTTGAAGCTAAACCACTCAAAGAATTTCTTCTACATGCAGAAAATACAACTCAAAGTTTATGGTGCAACTTCCATGTCGGCTTTATCAAAAAGAAAGTTATTCAGTAATCAATATAATCTCACAACACACTTTGCATCAATACCAACCAATGCCAATGTGTTAATTAACATCTTGTGTAATCATGATTGTATCAACACATTTTTTACTTGAATTTTACTAAAGTCAAAATTGTTTTTCCATCAAATTTCTCAAAGTCAAACTACACGAAGGAGCTTGACATGCAATAATCGTGCACTAGATAGGTTCTCGGGAAAGAAAGGTAAGCCACACAGGACCACTTAATAACCAAGTCTTCCTTTAGCAAAAATTGTGCCTAAACAACACTTATATAGTATAACCATTTTTTTTAATGTGAAAAATGAGATAAAGCTACAACCATAGAGTATACTGAGAATTCTATTTTCCTATATCGAACCAAAAGCTCGAACACCAGACTTGGGAAAGAAAAAAAAAAAGTAAACAAATATATTTAAATAAGAACCAAAACTCAAGAAAATGACGTGAAAACTCTAAACCGAAGAAAAAACCACGACTAGAGAATAACAATATGTAAAAGTTATTACAACACACAGACTTCTCTAAAATATCCCTACACCCTAATAGAACCACACTCTTCAAATGAAATATCTAACTAACTCACAAAACTCTAAAACAAGAAAGAAAGAAAGAAAGAGTCAAATATAACTTTAATTCATTCTTCCTTTACAATATCAAGCAATGTGGAACTTCTTCCATATTCTTCATTTTAAATCAAACCCATCAATATGTTGATTGACTCACACAATGATTTAACATTTGCAACTAAATCATCTCATTCATTATCTCTCAAATTTTGGATCAACAACTTAGTAGATGAAACCAAATACATTGCATTTAAAATATCGTGAGATTGGAGTTGAAAAGCTAGAAATAGAGCACTAAAAATTTCTAAAGTATATCTCATAATATGCATAAGAAAGACAAATTCTAAAGAAATTAGCGACTCATAAGCAATTTTTGCATCAAATTGCTGACCATCTACAATTCAATTTCTAGTAATATTCAACAAAATTTCACAAGTTGCGTTGAACATTGTGACATCACGTATTTTAACATCCCGTATAGAGACAAATTCAATTTTTTTAAAATAAGATTATCTTAAAATACTCATTTACTTTAAAACCAATTAATAATTTATTCAATTGTATTTTTTAAAGATAATGAATTAAAGTAATCACAATTATAAAGAGTGAACTTAATGTGTAAAATAAAAGAAACTCATAAAACCAAGACTTTTGGCCTTTTACTATCCAAAAATAAATCTTAGTTTGTCATAATTTTAGACATTTATAGAAAACTCTCACAACAAGTCTAACACCTATACAAAAGTATCTCAGAGCCTTTAATAGATAGCCCTGTCGTGCATCCCCACATCTTCATCAGCTAAGAAGGTGGCGTATAGCTCAAACAAATCAACAACAATAGTCATAAATTCGGAAGAAAAAAAAACATATATACAAGTACATGACAAATAACATATATAGTATAAACAAATTGTACATGTTTGGGGATCAAAACTGGGAGAAACAAAATGGGGAGACTACTTTCGCGATTCACCTAAAATAGGGGGACCAGAACTGCAATTAAACCTAAATATATATATATTCACACTACATATTTTAAAACAGTAAGACTTCCCTAAATACAATGTCTATATTTCAGTGCAAATAATTTCTGAATATCACCTCCCCTATAAGGATATTGCGGGTCTTTCCAAACAACACCACTATCACAAACTCAAAATCCTTGCAAGGATATGTGGACTTCAATCAATTATAGACGCATCACTCAACTATAAATGCATGAATGTTGATATCTTATTAATTAATCACCAATACTATGCAAGATTAAATTATTAACAACCACATAATTTTATTTCCATAAATCACCACAACATGTCACACACAACAATTTATTATAACAATAAATCATTTACAATGACATGTTAACAAAATATTTATTTCAACAAAATAAATAAATATTTTAGCATGTTATACACATAACAGCAAACATATGAGAATGCAATGCATAATCTTGAATTATAAAAATATATGGTAGTGTCCAAAATTTTCTATTTGTCATATTTTTTTTTGTTTTTTTTTTTTTGCAAATGTTTTATTTTTTTTTTAGAAAAAATGGTAAAAACAATCATAAACTTTTTATATAATTGTGAATTTTTGACCCTTTAACCAAGACAAGACATTCAACATAAAAATATCAACATTTGTTAATTGTATTAAGACTTATATCCACAAATATTTTACTTTATCAATTGGACAAATTTTTAGTTATTATTATAAACATTGAAACCCATTTCCTTTAAAAATAATGAAGATTGAAAGTGATGTTGACAAGTCTTTGAAAATCACACTGTTTGGGAGTTGATTTTTTTTTAATATTTTAAGGAAGAAAATAGTTTTGGACTTTTTACTAACTTTTTAGTAAACAATAATAGCTTACTAGTTTTATTTTAAATTCGATGACCCAATTTCTTTAGAAGATTTATTTTGTAGTTAAAAAAATAAAAATAATATAGTAGAATATTTGGCCACTAGATCCAAAATATATAGCATTAGAGTATTTATTGATTCAATTAATAATATTATCTTATGACAGTAAACAAGATTCGATTAATCATGATAGTTAACAAGCGTAATAAAATACAATTAATGTCATAATCGAATGCAACAAAACTTATAAATAAGTTTTATTGATTCTATCAATTTCTATTTAAATTAAACTAATACAAGAGTTCAATCTATTTCGAATAATATCAATCAAAAATATAAATTAAAATCAGATCGATTAAACATCATAATATAAATGAATTTATGTACAAAGATAATGCATATATGAGAAATTGACAAAAAAAAAAAATATATATATATATATATATATATATATAAAAAAATAAAACCAAATTGCATTAAGATTAGAACCTTAAAAGTAACAAAGTATCATTAATCAATAAATTGATTTAGAAGCTTTAGCTACCATGGAATTGAAAAAACAGCAAGACTGTGTGATGGTAGTAAGGTCTCTGGGACAAATTTCTTCAAAATCCTTTTAATAAATATAATCCTAAACTACTAAAAGGTTTTTGACCAAAAGAATGGCCCAAAAGATGATGTTCAGCCAAATAATAACTAATTACATCACGAAATTCCATTGTTACTTTTTCAAGGTACACAATTTTCGTTTTAGACCATCAAGACTTCTGAATTGCTTTTTTCCCTCAATGTAAGAGTTGTTAGCTCTGCTTCTCAACTTTCTAATGCCACCAATATCACTAAAATTGGATAATTACAAACCCAGTTATGGCTTGTAGAAGAAAAAGAAGGGGCCGGGATGTAACAAAATCCAAAAAAATTAACTAATAATTTCCCTAAAACTCAATTTTGACCAAAATATATTAAAACATGGTAAAAAAAAAGAAGTTATTATCAGGACTGATACACATCTAAAAAAGCAAAGCACAATGCTATATAAAGTACATTAAAATATATTGATCAAATTTCCCCACACTGAACCTTTTGGATTCTAAGCAAAACTCGTGGTCAAGATAAAAGAAGACTTAGAAAAGAAATGAACAAAACTAAATATGCAATTTCAATGAACTTCAATAATGTCAACTGATTAGTGAAATGCTTATTTCATACTTCAAGTAACATTACACTCATGGAAAAACATCCAATTACATTCAAAGTAAACAAGAGAATAAATCAACTAAATAATGAGTCATAAGTGATAGAATCCTCATAGGATATTAAATTCTCTCAATCTCTCATGTGTGTTAGGCTAGTGTTTATTTGTGCAAAAATGGTTTTAGCTATAATCCTCTATTTGATGTTTTGATCATAACAAAAACAAACAAATAAAGAACAATCATCCCCTAACGGTATTTGCTAAGTGTGCAAATGAAATTAAAACACAAGAGTTATATTACTAGTATATTAGAGATCTACTAATTGAGCAAATTATAATATAGTAAAAGAATTATTGCAAAAACAAACGCAACAAAGCATGTGTCTCAATATAAGATATATCCTCTGATGATTGGACGGAGACAAAAGAAACCAAGACTTTACTTCTTCTCTACAGTCCAAATCTGGTGACACGCGCCTTTGTTATTAAATGTTTCGTTTGATTCTAGAAAAAAAAAAAAGAAAGCAAGCTTCGATTGACTATGGGATGCGAGCGATGTTTTGTCTCAGTTACCTCTGGAAGCGCATGGAATGCCTTGATTCAATTAGCTTTGTAAATTCAACCAAGCAATCATACATCTGCCTCTGATGGGTTCAATAAATGTCTCTTTTCCTGCCTCTGATAAGCATGACAATGAAGACTATCCCTCGACATCTGACAAGCATGACAATGAAGACTATCCCTCGACATCTGACAAGCATGACAAACTAGTAACTAGTTATGCCTCTAATAAGTGTCACAAGGTAAGTAACTACCTCTAATAATCATAACTAGCGTATGATCGTTTGACTTTGAGTTATTGCGTACCTCTGAAAAAGTCAGCATCCTGAATAAATGAAAACTCTAATGAAAGTCAATGCTCCAAAAAAGACAAAGCAATCACACATCATCTGATGAACATTCTAAATTTGTTGCATGTCTAAAAATCTTTAAGGTTTTATTTGATCATAGTATCCTTTGATTTCATGTCCTCAATACCAAGATACGTAGAATCACTCACGAAGTTATATATATGGATACTTATTAAAAACTAATTCGCCTTAAATGGTGATTGAAGATTTCTAATGGTAACATTCTCAATGGACACTTTGTATTTAAGAAGAAATCACTCAATCCCTTACGAATGAGCGTGAGAGAATGTGTGTGGAAGAAAATGAAAAAGGATATGCGTTAAGAGGAAAATATGAAAAAACCAAGAACACACTAAACTAAAAGGACGAGTGAATTATCCTCTTAAAGAAAGTTATTGGAGTTGATGTAAATTAATCAAAGTGTTCTCACACACTTGTACTGGTATAAGACTTAATATGTAACATCCTCTCAATAAAAGTTAGAATCCTAAAACATACTCTGTGTCAAATCAAACATAAACTATAATTGATGTAAATCAACCCGATAGTGGCAAAAACCCTTTCATCCTTAAGAGGTATCTAAAAAGGTACAATGATCCTCATGAACCTCAACGGCAGGATGCCAGGAAGTTGAAGAAAGCTCTGGAGATGACAACTTGAAGACGCTAAAGAAAAACACTCAAAGCCTTAAGAGGAAGAGTAAAAAATACTTGTATGTTATTTATGGAAATAGTGGTTTAAGTCTTCGACTGTACTGAGACAAATCTCTTTGTAACGGAAGAACTAAATGTAGCAACATTTTTGTTGTGAACTAATATAAAATATATCTGTCTCCTTTATCTTCTTCTATCCCACATAGCTTAATTCTTTAGATTCAACCTTACTCTGTCTAATTTTTTTTTTAAAGTAAGTTGAATATTTTAATAGAGAATAATTTTTGTAAGAAACTGGAAGTAGCTTTGAGAAACGGAAAAAATAATTCAAACTCTTTTTTTCTTTTGTTTTCTAACACCTTGAGTGTTTACTCTCAAATCACATCATGAAAGTTAACACTACCATAAACTTAATTTTTATTTTTATTTTTTTTATATTTTATCTCTAACATCTATTTTCAATTCTAAGTTAAATTTTGTAAGACTCTTCTATAAATATTTAAGACAACTATAAAAAAAAGAGATGTAAACACATATAGTATAACCAATAAAATTGAATTAATTTTAACGCTTATGAGTTATAATTAAAAAATATAAAATAATTATAGATAAAAAGTAAAAGAAATTATTAAATAAAAAAATATAAAACAAATTAGAATGAAAATGAACGTTAGAGATAAAATTTTATGAAAATATAAACTATATATGATACTAGATCATAACAAAAAAAAATATTATCTGAATATTATTATCCCTCAATGTAGTATCTACATTTTTTTATGTATTTTGTTATTAATTATAATTAATTAAGTAGTATTTTTAATAAATAAATATTATTATTATTATTATTATTATTATTATTAGTATCTAATAAATTATATTTTTTTA
>JBBPBS010001102.1:9017772-9068624 GCA_037974835.1 Cicer judaicum | reverse complement strand
TTTTGAAATTTCTGGTATAATTCTTTTTATATATAATTTTTTTTTAAAATTTTAAGTATTAATTTGTTTTTTCAGTTTTTATTTTATATTGAAAGTTTTGAATTTCAAATATTTCTAACACGGAAAATTTTTTCTCAGTCTTTTTTACATACACAAAATTTCATTGTTCAAGATTTCTAATATAAATTATTTTTCTCAATTTATTTTATATACTAAGAAGTTCATTTTTAAATTTTTTAGTAAATAAAATCTTTTTATTTTTGATATGTAAATTTTTTATCTTTATTTTACATTTAAAAAATTTAAATTTGTGAATATGTTAAATTTTGAATTGAATTTTTGAAAAACAAAATTTCATATTAAAAAATTTGTATTTGTGTTGGTGAACAATAAATCAAAAAAAATTAAATGTAAAAGATAAAAATAATAGAAATAAAATAATTTTTTTAAAAATTATAGGATAAAAGTCACAGTGTAAGATTACGAAATCCAATATTATTTAATTGTGTTTTGATTGTTTTACCACTTTCTGATTTTCTCCAAAGAAAATAGGGGTAGCAGAATAGATATATCTATATACAAGTAGATTCTACCTAGATATTACGTGGTGTAGTGGTGGACTACAAAAAAATAAAAGCCCACCCACCTATAGTCTTTATTTTCGACTAGATCTTTTTTTTTTTCCACTCAATTTTTCTGTAGATCTTCGAATGACTTAACTGCTTCCCATGATTGTACTTAACAGAAACAAATTTAGCGATCTTAGATTTTATATGAATATTCTTCGAGAATAAATATGACGCACCACACAAATCATATTGATTCGATACATTATACATTACGTAATCTTTTTTATGGCATACTATATTTATTTTGAGATTAATTTTTATATAGTGTTATATATTTAACTAAATTGTAATATAAAAAAAAATTAGTTTAATTTTTTAGTAAAATATTTATTTATTAGATTATTGCACAAATCAAAATTTTAATATTTTACCGTGTAAAATTTTGAATATTTATCATAACAAAATAACAAATAATGATATTATTAAATATATGAGATTCAAATTTAGAATTTTATTATATAATTTTTTAATGGTGCTTATGAATATTAACAATGTTAACATTAATTATTAACATCATTAATAAATTGTTGATTTATCTGAAATTATAATTTCACAATCATATATAGGTTTTTGGTAATCATTCGGACATAAAAAAAGATGCTTGATTTTTTTTATTAATGTTTAAATTGATGATTTAAACGAGTCTACATTATCCACTTCGATTCAAATCTAATTTAATTAAAACAAAATCATATCTATTTAAAAAATACACATTAAAACAAAAAAGATAAGATAAGTAAAGAAAAAAAAAAAAAGATAACAATAACAAGATACACCTAAATCCTAATTCGATTTAAACTCTTCCAAATTCTCTTTATATAAATTTCACTTTCCATTGTTTGAAGTACCATGTTTCTCTCTGTCTCTTTGTCTCCTTGTCTCTCTCTCTCTAACGCAAACTAAAACTCACTGCCACTCCATTCCTGCCGCCATGAACGGCGGTGGAGGAAACTTCCCACCTCCGCAACCAAACGGCGGCGATTTTCTCCTCTCCCTTCTTCAAAAACCCCACCCCCAACCATCACAACCCCCAACCATCCCACCTCTACAATCTCTTGCAATAGATCCCGCCGTTGCCATGATGGGCCCCACAATTCCCATCTCCACATCGCTATATCAAACCAACGGTCACGATCATCCCAACCCTATCTATCAGCCTCACCACCCTCACCTTAATCTTTCACCATGGTCCCACACACCTTCTCCATACACGCAAAACATATTCGGGTTAACCCATAACCCGTTTTCCCTCCCTCAAATACCCGAAACTCATTACCCTAACACCAATCCACTTCACTTCAACAACGGTGTTTCCCTCGCCGAAGATTTAAGAAGATTAGGGTTTCCAATTGAAGGAAATCACAGTAACAACAGTGTTAATTCCTTCTTTCACCAACAACAACAGCAACACCAATTGAATGAATTGAAGTTGCAGTTTGGATCTTTACCCACTGTTTCGTATGCTAATTCCTCTCAAGTGCCTTCCAATGGAAACTACAACGGTTTTAATGGGAATAGTAATAATCAAAATCACAATCATAATCAAAATCATAATCATGATTCTGTTGATTATGAAAGAAGAGGGGTTATTGGGAATTTTAGGTCAACTGGAAATTCCACTGAACAAATTAGGGTTCCACCTGGGTTTGGTAACAATACAAGAGGAATGGGATATTGGGGTTCTGAGGTTGGTGAAGTTGAATTGAATGGTAGGAATGAGAGTTTGTTTAGTGAAAATGTGAGAATGGAGTTTGGTGAAAGGAGCAACAATTCTAGAGGCAATGTGGGTGGTGGACATGAACTGAGGCTTCCTGATCAGATTGATCATCCTGGTCCACCGTCCGGTAGTAAGCTTCATTCTGATGTTGTTGATGATGATGTTGGTGCTGTTGGAGAACAGTTAGCTGATTCGTTGTTGCTTGAGGATGAGCTTGATGACAAGAGTAGTAACTCTAGGAGGCGCCGCGGACCTAAGGAGAAGGTTAATAATACTTAAATATTCGATGCTGTTTATTAAATATTTGTTCTGAATTTCAATTTCATTGATTTACTTGGGGTAACTGTTATTTGTTTTCATATTGTCAATGATATGGTTATTGGTTAGGATTTTTGTTTTAAATTTCTTAGGGAACTGTTTATGGAAAAATCTAGGTTGTTGATTGAATTTTATGGTTAGCCTTGTTGTCAATCACTGATTGTGGAAAATAACAGTTCAAATTCTGCTGCTATAGCCGCACTATTGTTGCTTTGGCAACAATTTGTACTAAATAGTGTATTAGGGAACAATAAAGATTTGTTTAGATTCCGCTATGTTATACATTGATAGTTAGATACCGAACATCATATAATGAGGTTCATATGGTATTTACTTATCTATCTTCGTAGTATAAATGAAATCTTAAAGTATGAGGTTTACTGACAACATTTATTATCAGGATGCGAGATCATCAGACTCAAGAGGAACGCAGTTGCTAAGTCAGCGGGCAAGATCATATAAAAGACAAATGATGTGCCGCAGGGACATAGATAGTCTTAGTGTTCCTTTCCTTGCAATATATGAGTCTTTAATACCACCGCAAGAAGAAAAGCTGAAGCAGAAACAATTGTTAGCGTTATTGGAGAAGTTAGTTTGCAAGGAGTGGCCAATGGCTCGGCTTTATCTCTATGGATCATGTGCTAATTCATTTGGTGTTTCTAAAAGTGACATTGATGTCTGCCTTGCTATTCAGGAAGCTGACATGGACAAATCTAAGATAATAATGAAATTGGCTGATATTTTGCAATCAGATAACCTCCAGAATGTTCAGGTGAGATTTTTGGTGTGTCTTCTTAAATTGATTTGGTATATTTTTGGTTTACATTTATTTTTATATATAAAGAAATATTAAATAGATATTTCTCCAAAGCACGAGGTGCATATATAAGCTTGCTATTTCATAAATGAGATATGATGATGACCTTTGTCATATATTAGATAAGTTCAGAAATTTACTATAAGAGGACTAACTATGAATTTGAATTTTTCTTAGATGCTGGAAAAATAATCTTATTTGGTAGACATTTATTATTCCACTGCCTTGTTTGGGTTTTTGTTAGTGTGGTAGTTAAAATTGCAATTTTACTTGTACGGTCTTGCAGTTTTACGATTTTATTACCCCTTGCAATCACAATCATGCTCGAAAAATCCTTTCCTTTAAAAATTGTTATTTTCTCCAAATAGAAAGAGGTATTTTTGAAGGGAATTTGATATTATCGTATTTTTTGGAAAAGATGTAGGACATAACGTGTTTGTTTTTGCAGTTCATAGATTATAGTGTGATTTGCGTTATCAAGGGTTTACCTCTGTTCATTGTTTTGCTAATTTTAGTCATATATGAATCATATAATATGATATACCCTAGTTTTTAAACAAGGTTTGTGTGCAATCCTAGCAAGAAGACACCCGGTGTGATATGTGCCCTTGATTTTTGCTAGATGTTTGAATGTCAAGGGGACCCTTAACAAATCAGAAATAACTCAAATAAAGAACTGGTTTAAGACAAAGGGAATGAAAAGTTAAAAGATGGTCTTCAATAATGTTTTTTACATGCAATGAAGCATGTAAAAAGAAATATTGGGATTATTGTATAAAGAGTATTTGAAACCCAGAAAATAAATGAAAGTAACAAAATAAGATAGAAATGGAAGATAATTAATAAATTTGGAATCTGAAATGAAGGATTAATAACTTACTCATTGAATTATTCATTTAAATTAATTAAATTGAAATGAAAATTTCTTCAGAGTCCTTACTTTGAGATTGTGTACAGGCATTGACACGAGCAAGGGTTCCTATAGTAAAGCTCATGGATCCAGTTACAGGAATCTCTTGTGACATATGCATCAACAATCTCCTTGCTGTTGTAAATACAAAGCTTCTTCGGGATTATGCACACATTGATCCCAGGTTGCGACAGCTGGCTTTTATCATTAAATATTGGGCAAAGTCAAGAGGTGTCAATGAAACTTACCATGGGACCTTATCTAGCTATGCGTAAGTTCTCTTCTTGTGTTATTCACTTCAAAACATTTTTTTTTATGAAGGACATGATTGAGTGATGAAATTGAAGTGCTGGTGAATGTCGTATAAAATATGACGCTGTAATTCTAATTTGTGCAATTCTAATTTCAGGTATGTTTTGATGTGCATTCATTTCTTACAACAGCGACGACCTGCTATCCTTCCATGTTTACAGGTGTGTACTGTAATTTTCATTCTTTTCTTCCAAACAGGATATATCTTCTATACATAAGCTTTCTTCTGCTACCTCATTATTTGTACTACTTAGGTTTCAGAAGTATCCTTCATTTTATTCTGAACACAATAACTAGTATTCCATTCATTATAGAAAGTGAAAATCAATTCAGCAAAAAAACAAAAGAAAGTGAAAATCAAGTTAACCACGTTTGTTAGGTTTCTCTTCATTAAGCACATCAAATTGTGTTATGTTAATCCCTTATAGTTGTTTTGGGAAAGAACTTTTCAGTCATAGGATCAACTCTAAGGAAAGCACTTTATATATTAATCATGTATGTAGGATTTGCAATGGTAAAAAGATTCATCCACATTAAGTATGTCATACATGTTCACTCTGGCATGGCTAATATTGTCACAAGAATAGCATTTATGCAATATTTTAAGCAAGCTTACGCCTCATTAAGTATGTCATACATGTCACTTGAATAGTGTTTGTACATTATATATATAACTTAGTAATATAATACATGAATTTGTTGATTAAATACCATTTTCTTTACAGGGGATGAAGACAACATACTCTGTGACTGTGGACAATGTTGATTGTGCCTTCTTTGACCAAGTTGAAAAACTTGGTGATTTTGGCCGACACAACAAGGAAACCATTGCTCATCTTGTGTGGGGATTTTTCTATTATTGGGCATATTGTCATGATTATGCAAACTCTGTTATATCTGTTCGCACAGGAAGCACAATCAGGTAAGAATTCTTTATCTATCAAACTTTTTTGTCATAGTTCCTATCTTGAAAATATCATTATTTATCGTCACCTTTTTTTATTATTGTATTTATTTTTTCTCGCATTCTAACATGACTGAGAATATCAAATATCTGTTAGACCATCAGTAATGAAAAATTCTAAGTAATGAAACTAACATAGTAACAGATCTAAAATTGTTGATATAGACTTTTCATTTTACTGAATATAATACTTCTTTTGTTGTAGCAAGCGAGATAAGGATTGGACAAGAAGGGTTGGTAACGATCGCCATTTGATATGTATTGAAGATCCTTTTGAAATATCTCACGATCTGGGTCGAGTGGTAGATAAACACAGCATCAAAGTTCTCAGAGAAGAGTTTGAACGTGCTGCTGATATTATGCAATTTGATTCAAATCCATGCATTAAACTTTTTGAGCCTTATGTACGTAGTTGATTGACAAGTTGTTTTTGAACTTAGATTTTTAGGGGAAGTAATGAAACACTTTGGCTTGTAAAGGTTCTTTTGCCACATATTTGATATAATTAACCTTCTTTATGTTCATATGTGTATTTATGAACGTGTTACATTTCATCTCAATGTAAAGAGCTTTTGGTCTTGATCTTTTATTCCAGAGCAAGAATTACTTTTATACTAGACGAGCTTCCGAGTTACCTTGGACTTGATTGATTGTGTTTTGCATTTTAATTTTTGAAAATTCTATTGTAAGTCAATCTTTAAAACTCTTTTTAAGAAATAAGATAGAATAAAACTTGTTTGGTAATCTTATTTACAAAAACTGTTTGGAGATAAGAAAAAGGAAATAGTTTAGTAATTTTGTTTCTAGTATATGTTTCAAAAATTAAAAAGTTAGTTGATTAACATTATTTTTAAAGTAAGTGTATTTACAAGCAAATGCTTAACAAAAAATATTTTCCAGAAAAATGTTGAAGGATAATAATATTCATTGAAATAATCTATACAAACATATAAAAGGAATTCATGATTTTTATGCGTTTTTTATTTCTTTCTATTTTACACTTGATTTAAATTATTTTAATAACAATTCAATCCTTTTATATCAATTAAACAACTAACTTTATGTCTATATATATAAAAAAAGGAGTTATCCGGTATAAAAAAACTTAAGAAAGGAGTTGGATCCTCTTATTTCAAATCTCACTCAATCATCTTTATTTTTTGTTTGTTTGTTTTTTCAAAAAAAAAAAAATCCATTGAATTAAAAGAATATATGATATGTTGTTAAGACTAATGAAAAATTAATGGTGTTTAATAAAAATACATAAGACATTAATTTTAATATATTTCAATAACTTATCAAATAATTTTAATAATGAATCATCTATGTCAGCGAATCATTTATATATACAAGATGAATTTCTTGTTC
Organism: Cicer judaicum; assembly: GCA_037974835.1. Taxonomy (NCBI): domain Eukaryota; kingdom Viridiplantae; phylum Streptophyta; class Magnoliopsida; order Fabales; family Fabaceae; genus Cicer; species Cicer judaicum. Next base: position 9,061,589 of record JBBPBS010001102.1, on the reverse strand, counting down.
TAACTACATTTTCTCCATATCAATCAAACTGATGATCACTTGCTTATAGTGTTAGAATTATTTCCTAGTCGAACTAACCACATATTAGTATTCAATAGTTTAATTAGAACCTGTGATTACATTAAATATAATCTAATTTTATTGAATAATAACTATATTACTTAAATGTGATAAAATCAATATGTCCTTATTGTTATTTAATTAAATATAATTTAATTAATAAACTATTACTCAAATAAATAATTTAACCGATGCATTGATTAATTGCTCTAATCAATGATTAAGTTTTATTTAAACAATTATGTTAAGGAAGGAAACACGTCTCTCAATTATGGATTTTTTAACTACTTCAAAGAAAGTTGAATACGGTGTGAGTATTTTTGAGCTATTGAACTAAGGAATGTATAAAGTAAAACCATAAAGAGATAAATCGATAAAATGCTTTTTTGATTAATTGAAAATTTACAAGTGTGGTATTTATAGGAAAATGCTAGTCCTATTGGTCATAATTGTGGCCTATAAAAATGTAGCTTTGTTTGACTATTTACGCGGATAATGCGTGATTGTTCCCGCTACTAAGGATATGTGGCGCCCCACAATCGGCTCACCTTCCTATATTCACAACATGTTCCATTGTCAATTTTTGCACATACATTTTTCTCATATATTGTCTGTGTTAGTCGCACGAGTCTAATTACTGATACTAAAAACACGAAAAATGAGTGTAATTGTCAAATTATTAAATTTTATTGAGTTTTGACTCATTCTACTTTTGCGACCTATGTAATCACGAAAGGGAGTTCAGTTGATCTTGAACTTAAATGATTATAAAAGTGATCACGAAATAAATAAAATTAATTCAAATGGTTATATATATACAACAAATGGTTATATTTTTTAAAATTATAAAAATAAAATAAAAAGAAAAGGAGCGTTGTTATTATGAAAGAATGTGTGAAGATAGGCGGACAATGTGGCGCGAGTGGAACTTGGTAGCCATTGTCAGTAGGTGGTGCATTGAGAGAAACAAAAAACAGATAAAAATATCACAGTAATTACAATATTGCCATTAATGAAAATTAAAAGCTTTCCGTGTTTTTTTTTTTTTGCTTTACTGTTCCTGAAACTAAAAGGCAAAACACTTGTAGGCTATTTTGATTGTTTTAGATTTAAAAACCAATAAAGTGAAAATAGTTTTTAAAAAACATTTTTAGATAGAGGTGTTTCAAACCAGGTTTTCTCTTTTTAAATTTTCAAAAATAAAAAAATAGTTTTAAAAAACTAAATCAAATAAGCCACAAGTGATTAGTGAAAATGGGCATTATAGTTTTCATATGAAAATGGCCTAATCCGACGACTCGGCCTAAAGTATTAGCCTATAATGGATAATTAGGATTCTCCGACTCAACAAATGTATCTAACTGTTACGGTTTCAAAGTAGCATTTTGTCAAATTCGTTTGCAATAATGGATGACCATTCACTGTTGTTGTCCCTCTATGCGTTGAGACTTTCACTTATATAAATAATGCCTCCAGCATCCGAAAACATATACATACTTTTTCATCTTAACACTTTTTATTGTCTTTGAATTAATACTTATTTCAGGGTCATAGTATTTGTAGATGACAACCACCCTCTTCAACGGATTTCGAACATCTTAACGAAACCGACTATCATCATCGGTCTAATTTGGATAATTGGCGTTGTCTGTTGGAACTTACAATTTACTTTATTTGTTTAAAACCTAATATGTAATTTTCTGATGAACAACGCCTCCGTCCAAGGATCTCTCCCTCAACGACGATGGGTCAAATGCGGACGCCGACCTTGTGGCTGTCAAGAATTGAGGAACAACTCTCGATGAGCTAATTCCTTTGATTCGAGAATAATCCTGAATGATCGTGGAACAAAACCGTTGTCTCGGCACCTTGGAGAACTAACCCCATAATGGTAACATAGAAGAAGACACTAGAATTCACTTTAATATTTGATAAGACAACACCATCACGAAACTCCACCTAAAAGTCAAGGGAAAGTTCACTGACCCCAAAATACAAGAGGCATTCTCCACGAGAATCACCAGATCAAAGACACCAAAAAGATCCTATGAGGCTATGAGGACTCACCGCCCATGAGGCTGCGACTGCTTCAACACCAATTGCAGTCTAGGTCACCTTATGTTTTATCCCCAACTTGTGAGATTCATCTGGAACCACATGGATCTCACAAATCTCGATGACCCTTCACAGTAAGGATAAATAATTCTAGGATACCAAAGGTATTGAAAAAACCCTCACACACACTGTCATATCTTCTTGGGGACATAGGGTGGCCACGGCCACCCCAAACTCCCCAAAAAAAATACTAGAAACCTAATATTTAATTTTCTGATGAGTAGAAATAAACGTAACAACCCCATAAAGAATATCAACACCACCATTCAACAATCAAAGGATGGGGACACAACGTCTCCATCCAATGAGCTCTCCCTCAATGGCGATGGGCCAAATACAGACGCCGACCTTGTGGCGGTCAAGAACTGAGGAACAACTCTCGACGAGCTCATTCCTTTGATTCGAGAACAATCCTGAATGATCATGGAACAAAATCGTTGTCTCAACACTATGGAGAACTGACAACCAACTGACCCCATAGTGGTAACATAGAAGAAGACACTATAATTCACTTTAATATTCGATAAGATGACACCGTCACGAAACTCCGCCTATAAGGCAAGGGAAGAGTTCACTGACCCCAGAACGCAAGAGGCGTTCCCCATGAGAATCACCAGATCGAGGACACCAAAGAAAGTCCCCGCCCACGAAGCTATGACTACTTCAACATCAGTTGTGATCTAGATCACATTCTGTTTTATCCCCAACTTGTGAGATTCATTTGGAACCATATGGATCTTGCGAATCTCAAGGACCCTTCACACTAAGGATCAATAATTCCATAATACCAAGGGCATTGAAGAAACCCTCACACACACTATCAGATCTTCTTAGGGACATAGGGTATGGATCAAATTGATCAATTTTTGTTGCTCAAATTATAACTCAAATATTTATTAAAAAAAATTAGAGGAAATTGTTTATAAAAAAATTACAAAAATAAAATAAAATAATCATAACAATCAGATTAATAAAATAATTTGATTTTATTATAATTACTTTTAAAGTCACACTTATGGATGATTATGATGTGTTGACAATGTACAACCTATTACATTGACAAAACATAACAATTAAACTATAAAATTTTAGTGTTTGTAAAAAAAATAGATTTTTAGAAACTAATTTTTAATTATTAAAATTGTCAACCAAAATTTGATTTGTTAGCTATATCTTATAAGGTTAATAGTTTGATCGTCAATATATTTTTATATATTGACAACTAATTTTTTTTTACATATAATACTATATTATATCTTTTTATTTATCCATTAAAAGTTTAAAAACTTGATTCCCCCAACATTTTTGTTCAAGCTCCACCACTGCTCACACATAGACTCATACATGGGACCATTAACCCCGACGAGCACATCGAAAATGTGGAAGCCATCCTCGATTACCGTGGAGCAGAAGTACCCATCAAAGGTTGTTTCTTCACCCTTACATCAAAGGAAGCACGATGACTTTGTTTTAGGGTTTAACTCTAAACTCCGTCAATTCTTGGGAGGCATTGTGCAAGAAATTCTCCACTCAATGCACAACATCCTGAAAACAACCCTAAACGATAAATACCTTATCAACGATTTTCTTGGGAAGACATAAACCCCTCCAAAATTGCATCAAATGATTTCACAAAGAAGTTTTACTCATCGAAAAGGCGAACAACAACATGAAGATGTACCTAATGAAGGAATGTCTTCTCGAAGGAAGCCGCTTCACTGACGACATTGGGTTTACGAAGCCTAGGATCCTGAACGACTTACTAGCCCAAGAACAAACATACATCCAAAACGAAAAGGAAATCAAAACTCGGAAGATGCGAAAGGGCATATGAGATAGGGGCAACAAGAACACACCTGCTGACACGTCTCGTCGATCTCCAATTAAACGTAAGTAGGAATAACAAGTGCAAAAATATGGGATCCAATTTGGTCGATACCTCGCATATACCCCTTTCAATGCCTCTAGGGAACACATGTTGGCAAGGAGGGATACCGACCCTTTTTAATCTTTTTGCGATAAAGAAATCATTGGTGGGATACAAAACTATGAGATTTCAATGCTAGTACGAGCGTACATGGCCAACTTTGAACTTTGGAGGGTCCTAATCAGCCAAGGGAGTTCATGCAACATCATGTACTCTTGTTTTTTTTTTTTTTGACACAATTCACATCACCAAAGACAATTTAATTCCCTACATAGGACCTGATTTACAAGATTTCAACGAATTAACCATCATTCCTTAGGGATACGTCGAATTACTTGTAACCTTATAAAAAAGAAAAATCTAGGAAGATGACTGAGACCCAATTCTTAGTTATCGATTGTAAGTGGATCTAGACCTACATTATTTGTTGTCCAACCATGGTCGAGCTAGGTGAAGTCTCCTCAACCGTCCATTCAAATCTCAAGTACCACCTGAAATAAGGAGCGGTAGCCACTGTACATGTCAAAGTAGCCAAGAGGGGATTCATGGCCTCCCTCAAAAGTCAGGAAATACGCACAAAATCCACATAATCAAACAAAAAGGAGAGTTAAGTCTTCACTATCGCCAACCCGACGACCATTGAACATGACGCGAGATTTGACAAAGTTCTAGATAGAATATGATCTTGTTGCTATTCAAAAGCCCATGAAAAGACCCACACCGGTTGGAGAATTTACCTTGACCCCAATAAGCGACATTATAAGCATAACCATAAGAATTGTGGTAGATGTACTTGACAAAGCCAAGGATCGGTTGATCACTTACCTAAAAGAGTATGCTGACATCTTTGCATGAATTGCTAACGAGATGCCTGAAATAAATCCTAAAGTCCCCTGCCATAGGCTAACTATGCACCCAAATGCTCGACCAAATTTTCAAAGTCGCTAAAAAAATCTCTAGAGAACGCTAAAGCCGTTGAAAAGAACTTTTCCGTTTAACTTGCTGCAAATTTTATTTCCCAGGCTAAGTACACCACTTGGCTCTCCATAGTTGTACTCATTAAAAAGATATAATAATAAATGGTGTCTCTAGTTGACTATACCGATCTCAATAAAGCATATCTCAAGTATGTGTATCCCCTTCCCAATATTGATACCTTTGTCTACAATTCATCCGAGTTCAAATTTCTTTCGTTTATGGACACTTATTCAGGATACAACAAAATTCCCATGCACCCATAAGATCTCGAAAAAAACAACATTCATGACTGGTTTAGAGAACTATAACTACAAAGTAATTCCCTCCCGACTCAGAAACAACGACGTTACCTACCACAATTTGATGAACAAAGTGTTCAAAAACCAAATAGGAAAAATGATAGCAATATAAATGGATGACATGATAGTCAAGTTCGAAGATAAGGATAACCATGTGTCCATTGAAATCTTCAATGATGTTGGAAAACTAAACTTGAGGCTGAATCCTAAGAAATATGCTTTTGAGTTGCAAGTAGGAAACTTATTAGGATTTTACCTAATCGAATGAAGGATTTATGCTAACTTGGATAAATGCAAAGCATTCACGGAAATGCCAACACTAGACTCCAAAAGAAAAATTCAAGTTTGTAAATGCATCTTCGTAGCCTTATCAAGATTCATAGCTAAATCCGCACAACATGTTCTTGTCATTTACAAATTGTTAAAGAAAGCGACAATATTCCAATCGAAAAACGATCACATTAATCCGACTAAAAGAAATCTTCTCCTGACCACCAGTTCTATCTTGACCATTCATAAACGAAACACTCTACTTATATTTGGTTGTTTCATCAGAAGTAGTAAGCACAACCTTAATTCCAGAAACAATCGAAGGAGATAAACCCATTTACTTTGTCAGTAAACCCATACACAAGGTGAAATATCAACAACTAGAGAAAATCGTCATATCAAAGCTAGCTAGCACAAAGTGCAAAAGAGGCAACAAATTCATCATTCAAGTGTTCATCCATTCCCCTTTCATAGGATAATTTGTAGCGACATCCGAATTCGGAGAACCCTCTCCCAAGCATAATTAGATGATGTTGACCATCGAGTATACCCTTTACTAGTAGTCGATTACTTCAACAATTGGATCGAAGCAGAATCGCTGACAAAAATTTCAAAAGCAAACGTAACGAAATTCTTCAAGAAAAACATACTAACCAGGTTTGACATTCCCCAAGTCGTAATAACGGATAATGACACAGTTTTTCGACAAAAAATTCCAAGAGCTCTTCATGGAGCTAGGAGTAAATAACACGTCTGATTAGTCGAACACCCACAAACGAATGAGCAAGCCAAAGCCTTTAACCGCATCATCATTCGAGGGCTAATACGAAGATTAGACAACCCTAAGGGAAGACGGAGCAATGAGCTCCCCACCATCTTAAGGGCCTACCAAATAACACCCCACTCCACCATAGGAGAAACCTTTTCTGATTAACATATGGAGTTTAGGTCACCGTTCTTATTGAATTTAGATAATTAAGTTGAAGGACCGCACACCCACTAGATCCCCAAACAAACGAGGACAAACAACACAACAAACTAGACATTGTTGACGAAGTCAGAGACACAACTACTTTAGAATAACTCGCCATCAAATAAAAGGTAGCCATCAAATACAACAAAGGAGTATTCTGACGCGACATTAAAGAGAACGACCTCATCCAACACAAGAATCTAAAAAACCCATGACAAATGAAAGCTCTTGGTTAACTAGGAGGGTTTGTAATGAATCATTACCAAAACAATAAAAGGAGTTTACATCCTTAAAACCTTCTCCGGTGAAATTGTTCCTCAAATGTGAAACGCATCCAAGTTAAAACGATGCTACAATTAAAGCATAGACATCCAACACAAATACATTAACACAGACTCGCATAGTCGAGTATAAATACTTGAACATGTTCTATGTTAATGTACATAGATACATTAACACAGACTTGCACAATTGAGTTTAAGCATTTGAACAAATTCTAAGTCAAACAAATTACACAAGAAATCTTAATTGTCCTCAGTGGAAAAATGAGTCAACTGAACAATCTTGCCATCCACAACGATCCTTGTCCAATACAATCCATCCAACCTGAGAATGACCCCAAGATTCAAAGCATAAACTTGGGCAATGTCATTTTCAAAAGACTCCTCGTCAGCTTTCAGAACAACCTATTCTAAGATGTCGATCAATTTTTGTGTGTCCTCCCCCACCAACTTCAACCTATCCAACTCTTCTTTCAAAGATGAGATATCTTGGTTTTTCATTCATAATTTAACATTGAGGTTACCATTCTTTCACATTTTAAACTCTTGGATCAGAGTAAGGACTTGCTTGTGTCGGATCAACCTCTCAACCTCTTCTTTCATCCAACCATTCTCCGTCGTCACCCCAACAAAGAATTCAACTATGCCTGAAAAGTCAACAATTTTGGTCTCATAACCAAACTTTTTAGCTTCACATTTAAAAACTTGTTCTTGAAGCTCCGCGACTTCTCTAACATAACCTATCCAACTCGTTATTCACCAACGGATGAGCCAATCATAACACCCAAAAAATATTTATTAATTTTTGCTCATATCAAGTATTAGTGGTATCTGACATGACTAATTCGATCACGTGTTGACAAATTATTTATAAACTGAAAAAATGTTAAATTTAGTAATAACCACCCTTCTAATAAATGAAGAAGAAGAAGAAAGAATTGAAATTTTAATTTTAAGTGGAGAGCCTCTGATATCTATCTATTAAGTTTGTTAATTTAATTAACCAATTAATTATATATCTTAGTGTTTAATTCAATTCAGAAACCTATTAGTTAAGAGATCCAACTCCTTTAAAGCATTTCACTTTTTGAATGTAAGTTGAGTAATATTATTTTTAAGAGTAATATTAATTATTGAGTTACAAACCAAATACAGATATTACATATTATTGAGAAAACTCTAATGATCCCTAAGTTGTGGGTTCGATCTCTACATCTGGCATTGGAAATACACTACTTTTTATCCCTCTAACTATTTTTTACTAACCCTTTCTATAAGTGTATGGTCAATTTCATCGTACTCTTGTCAGATTTCGTTCTGAGTAGTGGTCCGTGTTGGTACTAAAAAGTGAACACCATTGTTAAAGGTAAGTGTTCATTGAACCTCGTAAAAATATGCAAAGTATGATAATAATGTTATAAATACAAGTACATTACAATTATAACACAGAGTAATATCATAACTATATGCATGATCTTCATTATCCTTTCTAATTCAATCTCAAATGGAAGATCAAAACAACAAATTCCCAAAGAATAATCTCCCAAAAGTATTTCTTCTTGGTTCTCCAAAATTCACCTCAATCCTCCAACCACATCATTCTCACAACTTCCATATCCTAAATCCTTCATCATCTACCCATCTTCACCAATTCTTATCCACCAATCCTCACCACGCCTCCGACATTGCCGCCATTGTCTGTACAAGTCTCTACCCCGTCAAAGCCGATGTCCTCCGACTCCTCCCTTCCCTCCGTCTCGTCATCACCCCCAGCGCCGGAACCAATCACATTGACCTCTCCGAGTGCCGCTGTCGGGGAATTCAGGTTGCCGGTGCCGGGAACCTCTTCTCCGAAGATGTCGCTGACATGGCTGTGGCTTTGTTGATCGACGTCAGCAGGAAAATTTCCGCGGCAGATCGCTGCTTGAAAAGACAGAGTCTGTTTGCCTCATGGAATTTTCCACTTGGTTCTAAGGTATGCAATTATGAGATAAATATTTTGTATAAAAATGTTTGGTTTGGTTCTAAGGTATTATTATACTAATCTTTTCTTTTTTTTTTTTTAAAAAAAAGGTAATAATTTAGGTAATAAGATAAGTAATTTGTTTTCAATTTTTGTTTTTAATCGGATAAAGTTGTAAAATTGAATTGAAACTTGCAGAAAATAAATTTATTGAAGAGAAAGTTGTAAGAAAGAAATTAAAACGCAAGTAATTTAATTTAATTTAATTTTTTTATTATATTTAGAAGATTTTTAAGATTGGGATTGCCAAATGTGTGAAGATTAATTATTTTTTTTATTAAGATTGAATTTCTTTTGAAGATGAACTATCTTAATATAATTAAAATTTCCACCGAAATATAATAAATATTCAAGTACACCAACCACTAGGCTCCTAGTAATTATATATAGATTAAACCCTTTAAGATTTATTATAATTTATGGATTTTTTGAAAGATTAAGTACTCTCGTGATTTAAGTCTCAAGTTTAATTCTTATAATTTCTAACATTTTTCAAGTCAACCCTAAATACCTATGATTATGCCAACAAATTCACGTAACAAAAGTTTTATAGTTTATGTTACAAATTCTAATAAATAATAACTATTAGGGTCTCAACTTTCAAGAAACTAACAATTAACTTCAAGTTTGACTTAACAAAAACAACAAACAAGTTAGAAGGGAACTCCAATATTATCATCAACCATTAAAATATTCAGTCCATTAAAGAGTTGATTATGAATGATATAAAAATCCACGTTTTTCAATAAATAAATTATAATTAAAATGACAGACAAAACATATATAGTATGTTTTTTATTATATATAGATGTATTATTTTCGAAGAAGATCTCACTCCACTTTCCAACACAATCAATGGCACACAGAAATGAAACGAGTGAAAACACCATTGAAAAATCCCAAAACAATAATCTCCCAAAACTATTCATCCACGGTCCTCTCAAACTCTCTTCCATCCTCCAACCACATCCTTCTCACAACTTCCACATCTTAAACCCTTCCTCCTCTCTCCCTCTCCAACAATTCATATCCACCAATCCTCATCACGCCTCCGACATCGCCGCCATTGTCTGCACCGGTCTCTACCCCCTCAATGGAGACATTCTCCGACTTCTCCCCTCTCTCCGTGTAATCTTCACCTCCAGCGCCGGAACCGACCACATTGATCTCTCCGAGTGCCGCCGCCGGGGAATTCAGGTCGCCGGTGTTGGAGACCTTTTCTCCGACGATGTTGCTGATATGGCAGTTGCGTTGTTGATTGACGTCTTGAGGAAAATTTCCGCGTTGGATCGTTGCTTGAGAAGGCAGCTTCAGTCTGCTTGGGATTTTCCACTTAGTTTTAAGGTCTGCAATTTTTATTTTTTAATTTATTTTATGAAGAAAATATATTTCATTAAATTTTTGTTTCATATGATAATTATAGATGCAGATTAGCTGCAATAGAATTTTGTCCTTAGTGTTTGAAGATATTTCTTGGAAGAATATTTATTGATTTATGCAGTTGAAATAATATTCGGTGTCATTTTTGTATGATTAACCTTTTTGGAAGTAAAAGTTAGTTTTCCTTTTTCTAGTTTATTTATATAATTGTAGATCCAATTCGTCTAAAGTGCAAGTCAAATAAATAGCTTGTGATTGATCACAAATCGTAGTCCCAAAAAAAGAAAGTTGGCCCTGAATCATTGACAGTTACACGGTTTCAACTTTTGGGTCAAACATATTTTAATTTCTAATTAATTCCTTAAAATTGTGTTTCTTTTTTGTTTCTAATCAAGAGCTAGAAATGAGCAAATCAGTTTAGATTCCAAAATGAATAATTTCAATCATTGTTTGATGACTAAATTAATGGTTGATACTTAATATTATATCAGCATGTATAACTACAATGGAGGCATTAAATTATTTACTTTTTGAAAGATTTTTTAATATCAAATATTTTTGGAAAAAAGAGAATGTTTAATAATTATTTTTTAATGTACAACACTACTACTAGTATGAAATATAAAAATGTTTGATGCACAGTCACTTTTTCGTACATTTGCGACTTTGGTTAATCATATACAAAAATATGGTTATTTTAGTTGAATGGACAATTAGTTTATATCACATGAAAATTGTGGTTAATAATGTAGTTGAATTTATCAAATTTTTGTCATGATTTAAATTAACTATTTACACAACTGAATTCATCACATTTTTGCACACGATTAACCAGGTGTCACACGAGTGTACAAGAAATGGGTGTCCATGTATTATTACTATATGAAATATTAGTATATGTGAATTTGACTTTCATTTAAAAAGTTTTGATGTAAACATGTGAATGGTGTTTCAGTTGACAGGAAAAAAGGTTGGAATTGTTGGTTTGGGAAGAATTGGCTTAGAAGTTGCACAGAGGCTTGAGGCCTTCAATTGCATTATATCATACAACTCTAGGAACAAAAAACCATTGGTTTCATACCCTTTCTATTCCACTGTCTTAGACCTTGCCACTAACACCAATATACTTATTCTCTGCTGTGAACTAAACAACCAAACTAGGCACATTATTAACAGAGAAGTCATGTTGGCACTAGGAAAAGGAGGAGTTATAGTGAATGTTGGAAGAGGTGCTCTCATTGATGAAAAGGAATTGTTGAGGTGTTTGATTGAAGGTGAAATTGGTGGTGCTGGTTTGGATGTTTTTGAGAATGAACCTAATGTTCCTGAAGAGTTCTTTGCATTGGATAATGTTGTTCTGTCACCACATGCAGCTGTTTTAACTTCAGAGTCTTTTAGTGGTATCAGACAACTTGTGGAACAAAATTTGATAGCTTTCTTTTCGAATAAGCCTCTGATTACTCCAGTTATATAGTTGATTGAATTGTTCATACACATGTTTTTGCTGACCCCTCTTTTTGAATCCTTTTAAGGAGGTGGTGTGAATGATTTTGAGAGAGGCTATTAAGAATAGTTTAGAGTTTACTATCAAATTTTCATATGGTTTATTGATCAATAAGCTATATAAATAAAATCCTTGTATCTCATTTTCTATATCTTTCAATATGATTCATTATGTGTGCTGTACTGCAAATGATTGTTGATGGTTGAGGTATTAACATCGCTGAGACCTTTCATTATTGTGATGCCTTAACATGCCCCTCAGTTTTTCTTAAATGATTCTTATTCACAGTTTTGTCTTACCTCAAACAAATTAGTTTAAGAAGAAAATTGATAGGTTATGTACAATAAGTGGTAGGTAATATGCAATTTAGCTGGTTAGTGTTTTCTTTATCTTGCTTTGAGTAAATGTGTAGTTGAATGGAATGTGTGATGGTGTTTTGTGCTGATTGAAATTGTAGATTATAAGCACCACTTTCCTAAATAGGTGCTTTGAATACGATGTGAGTTGACAAATTTATTCAAATTGACAAACAAGTGATTTGATGTAATGCAGTAATGTAAGATTAATAATAACCTTCATCAAAGTTCTCCTCCTTTCATTAGTCATTTTAACAAAGTGCATAGTGAAGTCATCCATCAAGCACACTTCCAAGTTTCCAACAAGCTTATGTTTATATTTTTATCCAATGATTGTCATCGGTTTCTTATGTTGATTGACTGAAGCATGATAATGGAGTGAATTTCATAAAAATATGAAAGCGATTATCTAAAATAAGATTAAAAAAAAAAGGTTAGATCATATTATTGCAGAAATAACACACACGAAAGGTTGGATTGATAGACCAACACATCCATAAAATAGTGGTTATGGTAGGTCGTGGATGGATTAATCAAAAAGGTGTACGAATAAAAAATTGTGTATTTTTTTTTACACAATTTTAAAGTTGTATATCTTTATCGCTTGCTTTATAATATATTTGATGCACTATAAATATTTGATGTATCTATTTGTATATAGATATTCTTAAAGTATATATTTATAAATGAATGAATTTAATACTTTTTTAAAGAACTATCTAATTTTAATCTCTTATTTATATAAAAAAAAACAAATTAGTGGTATTAATAATAAAGAATACATTTAAAAAAGACTAATAAGTTTGTTTTCTATTAAAAAATATGATATATATTTAAGCACAAAAGTTCATAAAAATATAATTTAAGCAATTTGTTTCAAAGAAGTTTATATTTTATATTTAAGGGTAGAGATAAGAGACAATTCCATATATGTAAATATGTAATGTACCAATGGATTATTTAAGACCACACCCTTATTTTACAAAATTAACTTATTTTTTTTGACAATTTTAAAAAAAAATTAGAGTGTAGTCCGGTACAACATACAGAGTAAATTCTCGTCTACATAAAATAGATAAATTTATTTCATGCAACATTTTTGTAATCATATCTAGTTATGGCACGATATTATATATTTACTACAAACATTTTTCAAATATTGTTTATAACATACATATAAAATACATTTTTTTAGTTGCCAAAATAAAACCGTTGTATATTAGTTTTGAAGGTACATGTTAAAAAGTGAGGTCAATTTTGACAACACTTTTAAATCATTCTTTGAGAAGATTTTAAGGCAACATATTATAAATGTGGCCTTAGATATATAAATGTGTGTTTGTAGTATGTTTAAACCACAATACATAACTATAAGATAAAATAAAATAAAAAGTGTTGGCTAAACCAAAATCCTTAATTATTTTTTTGAACTAAATTTTCCAAATTTAAATTCCTCAAATTAGATGAGTTCCGTACACTAGCATGAAGTAAAACCCTTATTGCCTAAACCCAAACCCTTCTCGATTGCATATGTACCTCTCACTTGAACCAAAACCCTTCTCCCGTATTGCCACCATCTTGTCTTCTTCTTTCTCTTGCCTTTGTCTTCATTTATGCACCCTTTGCCTGAACCAAAACCCTTATCGCCTTCGTCTTGCACGACGCCTCTTGTAGTCTTGTGCTCCAACAACTCTTGCATATGTCTTGTCCTAACGCCTATCACCTTCATCGCAACGCTCAACCTCACCAATAAGCTTGTGTCTGCCTTAACGCTCACTAAAAAGTCGCACACAAGTAAGAATATACTCCATCCATCATCTTTTTTATGCTTCGATATGTGTTTTGATGTGTTTCAATTTCATGTTCTACAATATTGTATTAGGTGCAGTGTGGGTGTGTTGTATTGTATTTTCAGTTTAAAGTTAGTAGAACTCCAAATTTCAATTGTGGGTCTTGTGTGATATAACATAAACAGTATTAAATACAATTTAAATGTTAAATGCATTGTAGATAGAACTTGAATCCTCTTAAATACTAATATTCACTTTAATTTATTAATATCACATATTTCAAATTAAGGAATCAGTGTTAACCTAAAAAATAAATTGAAAGTAAGATAAATGATTTTGTAATTCATTCAAAATGAAAAGGCCAAAGTTATAAACTTATCACTAAAAAGACTTGTTAGAAAATATGATAATCCACACATTATCATATTCTAAACGGGAGCAAAATGATAGGAAAAAATTAAGTAATTCAATTAAACAAAATAGTAAGAAAGATAATTTAATAAAAAAAGATAAATTAACTCATTCAACAATCTTTCTTTTAAATTGCATGATCCTTGCAGTAGTATATGTATATGCAACATTTATGAAATATTCGCAAAATTAATTCATAAAACTGTGGCCTCATTGAGTGTCTTTAACAACGATTTTTTTAAAATTCGTAGACAAAAGTAAAAAACTATTACTTTAAAGAATATATCACAACCACTTACACCACACTTTATAAACTGTTGTCTAATCTTTAATCTATAACTTTTTTAGTTTACGCCACAACTTTTTTATTTATTATTACAACAACTCAAAAATATTGTAGTATTTATGGTCGAATATAAAACAACAGCGATAGTCTTGTTACCAACCATATATAGTGCTACCACAACATTTGAAGGTGTGGCTAGTGATCACTTTGAAAACTTTTGCTTTGGATATGTTTTTTCTCTTGGTGCTTACTCCATTACAAGATAGAGTTATGAGCTATTTTAAAGAGAACATGGAGCTGCGTTTTAAAGTGGATTTCAGATCGAGTGACATTGAATCTCTAATTATTGGAATTGTTATTTTATATGTGATACTGTAATTGATAATTCTAATTATTTTTTGAAAATAGATAAAAAAAAAAAAAATCCAAATATGGGAAAAAGACAATATCAACACGGAAAATTTGAATTCGAAATGAAACAGAATATGAAAACTTAAATAAATATGAAATTAGCCTCAAAGCACCAACAAATTTAAAATCGGTTATTTTTCGGACTAATAAAATCGAACTTGATGGAATCTTAGTCTACATCAAACTTGATTGCTTTCTTAACAAAAATGTGCACTATTAACAAAGTACCGTGTTAAATTTATTATTGGATGCTTTTATTTCATTTTGTAGGTTCTTGACCGATGGATTCTGAAACAAATAACTGAATAAAAGTAAGAATATTCTATTTTACGAAGAGAAAATAAATGGAGATAACCCATTTCCTCACCAAAGGTTTACAATTTTAAAATTAAAGCTTTTAGTTCATCAATTATGACATTTGTAGCTTTGATCATAACCTATATTTTAGGTTTTTTTAACTGCCCTTTTTCTGAAATTTTGCCCCCTTTTGAAACTTAGGTACTAAATTATCCTATTTTTTTTTTTAAAATTTTCCACCCTCACAAGTCGTCATTTGGAATGGCGACTTCTTTAAGGAAGGCCACTTCTCAAATGGCGACTTCCAATTAGTTTTTTTTTTAAAAAAAACAAAAATTTTGATTTTTTTTTTCAATTTTTAGTGAATTTATATATATAATTAATTATTATAATTCATAAAAATATATAAAAAAAATAAATAAATAGAAATTTTGCAGTGCAGGAGTTTTGAATTATCACATTTGAATTGAATCGGATTGGACAAGTGTTTTGATGTATTTTACAGCATTGCATGTCTCATATTTGGTTATTTATAAGTATGCATGCATTGCATCTCAATCTCAATATCTCATTTTCATATCAATGGCACAAAAAAACCCTTATGAGATTGAGATGAAATGCAATGAAATACATGCATACTTATAGATAACCAAATATGAGACATGCAATGCTGTAAAATACATCCAACACTTGTCCAATCCGATTAAATCCAAATGTGATAATTCAAAGCTCTTGCAAATGTGATAATTCAATCCGATTCAATCTCAATCTCAATATCTCATTTTCATATCAATGACACCAAAAAATCCTTATGAGATTGAGATGAAATGCAATGAAATACATGCATATTTATAGATAACCAAATATGAGACATGCAATGCTATAAAATACATCCAACACTTGTCCAATCCGATTCAATCCAAATGTGATAATTCAAAGCTCTTGCAAAATTTCTATTTATTTATTTTTTTATGAATTATAATAATTAATTATATATATAAATTCACTAAAAATTAAAAAAAATCAAAATTTTTGTTTTCTTTTTAAAAAAAAACTAGTTGGAAGTCGCGGTGGCCTTTCTTAAGGAAGTCACCATTCCAAATGGCGACCTGTGAGGGTGTAAAATTTTGGAAAAAAAATAGGACAATTTGGTACATAAGTTTCAAAAGGGACATTTAGGTATTAAAATTTCAGAAAAAGGACAATTAAAAAAAAACCCTATATTTTATTATCCTTAAACTGGTGATTTACTGTCCTAATACTAAATTTGAAGAGAAATGTCAATTTCATAATAAAAAAAACTTCTTTTAGGTTAAAACTCAAGATTTTTAAATAAAAAAATATAAATTATAATCAAACTCGTAACAAATATAATAATTGAAAGAATAAAAAAATTTAATTTTAAAATTGAAAAATTATTTTTGTAAATATAATTTAATAGTAAAACAATAATTGTATTTTCATAACAGTACGTTAATGTTAATGTTAATTTTTATTTTTGTTATAGGTGAGGTTCGATTAATATGAATTATATATTTGGGCCAATCAATTAAATATATTTTACTTGTTTTCTTTGAAAAGTTAATATTAAATATATTCTTAATCAATTAATTTATATGTCTGTATTCAATACTGAATTGTTAAAACGTAAAAGATCTCTTTTTATTTAATATAGAAATATAAATAGATTAATAAATGAAGTTATTCGACTGCATTTAATATGAAATTGTTGTGTTGCAAAATAAATTAGGAAGTGACATGTGTAAAATTTTAAAAAAGAGTCCTTTTTATATATTGCATAAGATTTATTCGATAATACGGTATTGCTACTGCTAGCCATACTTTTGGGCTTTGAGTGCCCAAATTCATTTCCACGCTAAAAAGAGCTTAAAGTCTATTCAATGGGCGAAGAAGAGCTTCCAAAAGTGCTTGTTCTTGGTCCACCAACGTGCTTCTCAACCCTCCAATCACTTTACTCTCACAAATTCAATTTCCTAAACCTCAAATCCTCAGGTCTTCCACTGCATCAATTCCTGAGTTCCCACCGCCACCATCCTTCAACAATTCCCGCCATTTTCTGCAGCGCCGCTTACTCCATTACCGCCGATGTCCTCGGACTTTTCCCGTCGCTCCGCCTCGTCGTCACCTCCAGTGTCGGAATTGAACACATCGATCTTCACGAGTGTCGTCGTCGCGGAATTCAGGTCGCCGGTGCCGGAGGGGTTTTGTCGGAGGATGTGGCTGATGCGGCGGTGACGTTGCTGATTGCCGTAATGAGGAAAGTAACGGCGGCAGATCGATATGTGAGGACGCAGGACAGTTCTGACGCTTGGGATTTCCCTCTTGGCTACAAGGTTCATATTGCATTTTAATTATTTTTATTGTCATATATTTTATAAACTTTCAATCCTTATAAAATTTTATGTTTAACCTTTTAAAAAAATTTATTAAATTTTACTTTTAATTTTTCAAAAAAAAATTATTATATTAGTCTCCAAAAAATTTTAATTTAGTTTTTAACATCTGCATTTAATTTAATTCATGTGCATCTTTTAACTCTATGAATGAACTTTGCATTCATAATGTCATAACCATATCTCTTACAAGAGTTTATAATTTTTTTTAATAAATAATTAATTAAGTTTTTCTTGAAAATTTTAATATTTTTTCTCTATCGATTAAATAATAAAAATTTTACACACAGCTCTGGATGTTGTGAGTTCCAATATTTGCCAAAAAAAAATTAAAAATTGTGTAGGAGTAGGATGCTTTGACTAGAAAGTACGATGAGAAGAATCTTTTTATAGAACTCAAAATAAAATTTTGAAACTTTATAAGGATTCAAAATTATTAACAATTTTATTTTATTTAAAATATCTATTTCTTATTCATTTTATTGCACTGTATCATTTTGTGTATCCATAAAAATAAAGATCTGGTTAACAAATAGGGAAAGAAATATGTCATATGGTGTCATAGAGGTACGTGACTTATTCTACAACAAACTCAAACTATGCTAGACTTTTTTTTATATAAATAAAATGATTTAGATCTAAATAAAAGTATATGACATGCCACATACTTTAATTTTATTTTTTACATGTTAAACTTAGATTTTGTAAAGTTTAATTTTGTTTGGCCTATTCTGATTGCTATTATCAAATGGTCGAAAATAACAAATTTTAAATTTTCAAATAGTTTGAAAATCAACTTTTAAGATATTTCTATATTTAATTTTTTAACAGTTGTTTTGAATTTGTTAGTATTTGCCTAAAAATAAAAATTGCGGGTGCAACAAGCTTAGCTCAAATAATAAAAAGCTATGAGAGCCTTTAATATGCTAGACGCGGGTTGAAATTTGCAATACCTAATCCCTTTGTTCTTAGTATGTATAAGTTTGATGGATATACTTTTATATTTTGGTTGTGGTAGATGGAGGAGAGGGTAGGAAATTTTTTTTTTTTTAAGATTTAGTGTTTGATTCAATTTTTGAGTGGGGAAGATATAGGGAGAGAGGCAAACTCTCTGCAAAACTTATTTCGAATGGATTCTTTATTCTCCAATTGAGTTTTAAATATTATTAATGGAAATCAGAATTATTGATAGTCAATTAAAGGGATCCATATTATTTGGCTATGGACACACAAAACAAGAATTTCTATTTGTTTTTTTATTTTGGTTATGGTATAATAACTCTTTATGAACAATTTTTTTTTTGATCAAGTAATAAGTACAATTGACTATATCATATTATGTTTTGAATATGAAATGTTTTCATTACCTATTAACTATATCATTATATCATTATTGTTATACAAATATGAAATTTCTCTATAGCACTCTATTCTTGATAGTTTTCCTTTTAAAATATTATTGTTAATTTTAATTTAATTGATTTAATTATTTACAACTTTAATGGACTATGTTTAACAGTTATATTTTGTCTAGTATATTTAATTTTACGATTTGGTGATAGTATAAAGAATGTTGAAGTTTTCAAAACTTGAGTTGAAATCTCTTGCCATTTTAGAAAAGAATTACTTGTGTTGGAGTGTTGGAGTCTTTATACTGAAATTTATTTAGATGTAGAGAGTAATGGAGATACTATCAAAGAATGAAATAAAACAAATAATCAACAAAAGGCAAAAAGTCATATTCCTTCATCACCATCTTAAAGATAAATATTTTATTTTAAAACATCCACATGTCCTTTTGAACAATTTAAAATAAAGATATAAGCACAAAAAAAACTATTATTCTCCCAAAAATTTGTTATGATTGAATGTATTTATATTTTTAAGATTTTAAAATTGTAATTTAATATAATTTTGTAGAATTGAGAATCACTTCTCAACTCAAGTTCTGTGGAGAAAAGATAACTAATAACAAAATGTTAAAAAAATTCTCCACTTTTCATGCATGTAATGTAGTTTGGGAGCAATATTGATTTTTTTGTCTTTCGTGTGATAATAAAAATTATATAGATAATAAAAATAGATTATTAAATTAATAATTATAATTACAAAAATATCTCTTAAATTTTTATGATTTTAAAATAGAAATCTTTTTAATTTCTCCGACTCCCTCCTTCACAATTTATTAAAATAATAATAATAATAATTTCTCTCCTTTCTCTTCATTTAAAATAGCCAGTATGGAATATTTGGAGCATATACAATAGCCACTGCAACTCTATATTTTATAATTTCTTTTATATATATATATATATATATATCATAACGATATATTATCAAAATAATAATGATAAATTATTAAAATATCATTAAATTTAAGTAGTTTTTGTCTATCTCTTTTCCACTTATATATACCTCTCTTATATTTGTTTTACACTCTCTTAGAATTTATATTATTAAAATATAATAAAATTAATATAATAACCTCTATTTAATTGAACCTCTAGTGAATTCTTTTAATTAATATGTATATTTTTTTAGGAGTGACACTATATTTAAACATAAAAAAATTGATGTATTTTTTCAAGAATTTTTTTTTGACAAAGATGAAAATTATAAAATGGATATATTTTATTTGATTGAATTGTGTGATTTGTGAAAATTGTGTGACTTGTGAAAATTATGTGACTTGTGAATTGCGTGATTTGTGAAAATTGTGTAACTTGTTATGTGACTTGTGAAAATTGAAATTTTAATTTTTTTTCAACTTGTCTACTATGTATGAATTGTGTGATATTCTAAAAAAAATTATATGACTTTTAAAAATTTCAATTATAATATTTAAATTTCAATGATAATATTTCAGTTAATATTTGTCGATCTTCGACTCCCCCAAATATTTTGTGCAAGATCCGCCACTGATTGCTTCATTACCATAAGTGAATTTAGTGAGACACGAGCTTGTAATCGTGATAATTATAGCAGTGGAAATTTCAAAAAATCATTTTTTATTAGAAGTAGAAATATCAATAAGAATGCAAAAAGGAAAAAGGTAGACAAAGTAGCCAAAACAAAGAGAAAGGGCTAAAGACTCATTTTGCCTATGAATATGGTGATTCCAATTACTGTGATATGGATCTACTCCTTTAATAATGTTGATTTGGTTGCTTGTCCAGAAGGAAAAATAGATCACACCTTATTTGAGATTGAAGAGTCAAGAAATAAATTCTTTTTACTTTTATAGACATAAATTTTATTATTATGAAAGTAAGAGTAATTTATTTACATTAAAACGAGTATGTTTCATATCACTATAATCGAAATCACATTCATAAACAATGAATCTCAAATTTTTTCTCTTTGTTTTTTATTGATTGTTGATAAAAGTCAATAAGAAGCTTTATGACAAATACAAGACTAATGATTTTTGCCTCTACAACAATAACACATATTTTTATTAATTTTGCTACTTTGTTCACCTTTTCTCTTTTCATTTTTGTAGAAAAAATGTCCACTTTTAGTGAAAATATGAGTTTTTAAAATTTCCACCGCAAAACAACCTGACCACGAGTTTGTGTATAGTGATTGTGTGTTATACATTCACTTCTCAGAACAGAGCAATACCCATGAAAAAAATATCATGATTTTTCATTAAAATTTCCTAATTTTGCTCAATCGTAAGCAATTAAATCATAATATTTTTTAAATATCTTTTCTCGATATTTTCTAACATATCTTCATTAATGATCTTTTCTTCACACAACTTCAATTGAGAAGTCATGTTGAACACCACATAATTATATGTACTTACTGTTTTAAAATCTTACAAATATAAATGTATCCGATGATAACGAGTTTTTGAGAGGATAATAATTTTTTGGTGCTCATATATTTCAAACTGTTTCAAAAGACTAGTGGATGTTTTATTGTAATATTCATTTTAAGATCTTAGTGTAGATGGTGACGAAATACCATAGTTTCTCCCTTTTGTCGATTTAATATTTTATTTTCTTCTATTGCCTTTTGTATTTAAATAAATTTTAGCATCCATGACTCAAAACATATAATTTTTTTCCGAAATGTCAAAGAGACTCAAACTCAAGTTTTAAAGTATTCAACATTCTTAATATTATTATCGAATTGTAAAATTAAATAAGTTAAATAAAATATAACTAATAAACATAGTCCACTCAAAGCTATGAATAATGGCAACAATTAAATTAAAATCACAGTAAATTTTTAAAAACTCAATCTAGATTGAGAAGATATTTCTATAGAGAAATTCCATATTTTATACTAATAATGATACAGTTCATACACAATAAAAACATGTTACAATTAAAATATAATGACTCTATTCATAAAGAGTTGTTATATGGTAAGCAAATAAATAGAAATGTCTTGTGTTGTATGTCGATAACAAAATAATATGCATCCCTTTTATTGGCTATCAATAATCATAATATTGTTGTTTCAAAAATTTACTTTTAAAAATAACAATGCCACCGATAAAAATTACTGGGTTGAGTCGCGGACTAGGTCGCTCTCTTTAAGACGTTTCGAGGCACTGCCCAAATTGTGCAAGGCAGACTATCAACCACGAAGTCCCTAGGATAAAACAGCTCAGATACTCTGTAACGGATTTCTACTGCACTGTAGAAAACCGATCTAGAATTACACCCTCTGTATGACAGTCGAATGACTGACACTCATAATATAGCACGAAGGCTACTCAAGAAAGTAGAAGAAGAAGAAGAAGAAGAATGAAGAGGGAGAAGTGAGAAAAGCCTCAGATACGGAGAGCTTTTGGTGTGTTTTTCCAACTGAGGTGAACTCTCTATTTATAGAGGAGTTCAACAACTGGATCTGAGAAATCTGAGGGATCCATTAAGCACGAGGTCCATCAGCTGACCACAAGAAGTGCGCTAAAAAATAGGAAACGTGATTTGACTATAACTCATAATTAGGAAACGTGATTTGACCATTATTTCTTGACCGGGCAACAAAGAAAACATGGGAAACGTGGGAAAGACTCAGCTTTAGGGTTTTGACCGGGCAAAACAAAAGATTAGTCTGTTAAGGGCTTTGACTGGATCAGATTATTGATGTTTGACTCGGTGTAGGGCAATCTCGTAATTAATGCACTATCTTGTGAAGGAAGCAAGCATTTAATTAATTAAAAAATAAATAATTAATTTTCATATGTTTAAAAATAATTAATACACCATAAACCAAACCAAACCGGGTCGAGCCGACCGAATGGGCGGCGGCGGCGGCGCGCGCGCGCGCGTGTGGTGGTCCATTTACTTGCGTTCTCCCTCCTTCACAAAATTGCGGTGCCCCTTGCGGCCCAACCCAAGTGTCATACCTACACCTTATAAATACTCTTAAAGTGTGTATTCCCTCCTATGTGGGACTTCACATTTTTCAATTCACAACATTTAATTCCATCATCAATACCATTTATTGTCCATCATTTCCAACAATCTCCCACTTGAATTTAAAAATAGGTTCTTGAATAGCGTCAGACGCTTCTATAAGATTATGCATAAACAAAGGTGTCTTTCGACTTGAACATTTGCGTAGCAAGTAAGATTCAGATTCAACAAGAGTGACTCGTAGTCTTGAACTCTATCTCTGACATCAAACCCACACATAACCTTTTCATTGGGTGTATTCTCAAAAGCCCGTGCATTTAGGGCCATGCACGTGTATCCCATTATAGTGAACGCTCTAGGAATTCTGCCTTAAAATTCCATAGGAAGCGGCCCCCACATTCACATAGGTGAGTCTATCAAGAGTACTCCTGTAGCTAGGTACTCCACTCCACATAGAGTATAGATCTCATTAAGAGTTTCTATTATCTCATCCTTTCATCGCTTCAAGACTCATGCTTTCTTTATATATTATATAGCATGTTCATCTCATATCACTATGACTTGTTATTAACCATTGAACCTAATTCTTGGGATCTCCAGTCTTTTAGGTCGGGTTACCATCACAGGTGACTCATCAATCTATAGGCAATAGTCCCATCCTTTTGGATGTATTTAGGACTTTCTCTCTAGCTAATCCTTTCGTCAAAGGATCTGCTAGATTATCATCAGTGCATACATGATCCATTATAACAACTCCTTTAGAAAGTAATTCTCTAATTGTGTTGTGCTTACGACGAATTTGTCTTCTTTTACCGTTGTAATAACAATTCTCAATTTTTGCAATAGCCGCGGTACTATCGCAGTGGATCAACACAGCTGGCAATGGTTTTTCCCACAAAGGGATCTCTGCTAACAAGCATCTCAACCAGCTTGCTTCTTCATTAGCAGTAGTTAGTGCTATCATTTCAGGTTCCATAGTGGACTGAGCCAATATAGTTTGTTTCTTTGATTTCCACGACACAGCACCACCGGCTATATTGAATATATAGCCACTGGTTGCTTTGGAGTCATCTGATAGAGTGTTCCAATCAGCATCGCTGTATCCTTCAAGGACGGCAGGAAATCTTTGATAGTGTAATCCGAGACTCATGGTTCTTTTAAGATATCTCATGACTCTTTCAATAGCGTGTCAATGCTCTATACTAGGTCTACTAGTAAACCTGCACAATAATCCAACGACATAGGCTATGTCGGGTCTAGTGCAATCAGTGGCATATCTGAGGCTGCCAATGACGCTTGCATATTCAGTTTATCTAACACCTTCACCAGAGTTCTTGAAAAGTTTCACACTTGGATCATATGGTGTGCAAGCAGGTTTACAGTCAAAGTAATTATATTTCTTTAGGATCTTTTCAATGTAGTGAGATTGATCCAAAGAAATTCCATTTTCTGACCTAGTAATCTTAATTCCAAGGATTACACTTGCTTCTCCAAGGTCTTTCATATCAAAGTTATTACTTAACAATGATTTCACTTTATTTACAGTATGAATGTTTGATCCAAATATGAGTAAGTCGTCTACATAGAGACATATGATAGTGCAAATGTTATTTTCATATTTGTAATATATGCATTTGCCACTTTCATTCACTTTGAACTCATTCGTCATGATTAAATTATCAAATTTTTCATGCCATTGTTTTGGAGCTTGTTTAAGACCATCATAGATTTATCTAACTTATAGACCTTGTTTTCTTGTCCGTGAATTACAAAACCTTCAGGTTGTTCCATATAAATTTCTTCTTCCAAGTCACCATTTAAAAATGCTGTTTTAACATCCATCTGGTGTATCACCAGGTTATGTATTGCCGCAAGTGATATTAGCACCCTAATGGATGTTAGCCTAGTGACCGGTGAAAAAGTGTCGAAAAAATCTATATTTTCTCTTTGTCTAAAATCTTTGGCTACAAGGCGAGCCTTGTATTTATCAATAGATCCATCGGGTTTTAGTTTCTTTTTCAAAATCCATTTACAACCTATAGGTTTGCAACCAAGAGGTAAATCTACTAAATGCCAGGTCTTGTTAGACTATAGAGAATCCATTTTATCATTTATAGCTTCTTGCCATAATTCACAACATTTAATTCCATCATCAATACCATTTATTGTCCATTATTTCCAACAATTTTCAATAATAATTTGTTACAAATATATTGGAGAGTAAATTATGATAAGTCATTCAAAAGTTTTTACTCGATCGACAGCCATTGACGGATTCACGTTCTGGTGATTAGAGCAGCTGCCCCACTAACTTTTGTATTTCTATAGTTGTATGTATAATTTTTATTTTCCTCATTAAAAAAATAACTATTGTTTCCACTAAATATGATTAAATCATTTTATTTAAAAAAAATACCAATTACACAAAGGTCTATGAGAAATTTTTTAAGAATGGTTTGGTCACATACATTGAGGAAAAATATTTTTAATTGTATTTTCCTTAGTGTTGAAAGTTTAAAAATAGTTAATTTAGAGTGAAATATATTTTTAGTCTTTTTAAATATATCAACTTTTATTTTTAATCTTTAAAAAATTCCTCAAATTTTGGTCCTTCTAAATTTTTTTTTTCTCAATTTTAGTCTTTACTTTTTTTAGATGAATTTACAAGTCGTATGATTTATTTGACTTTTTCTGATGACATGCCATTATTATAACTTTAAATAAACTACGGATAATGTTAACAAGTATCTTAGCAAGAGTTCTGAGGACACTCTTAAGACATCAAACATAGAAATATTATTTAAAAGGGAATGTATTCAACACTTTAAAAATATGATTTCTTAAGTAAAAATATTTATACTTAATTGCAGTTTTGTTTCTCTATTTTCGTTAATTCACCATCATTTATTTTAAAATTCAACAGTATTGATTCATCCGTCATATTATTTAATTAATTTTAAAGAATAATTTCACATGTTTTAAATGATTTGACATATTATATCATGATGTAGAATGATTGTCATAAATTAAATGAAATAAAATGACTAAAAGTGCAGTTAGACTTAAAATATAATGTTTTAGATTTCACTATTTCAGTTGTCAGGAAAAAGAGTTGGAATTGTTGGATTGGGAAACATTGGCATGGAAGTAGCAAAGCGATTGGAATCATTCGATTGCATCATCTCGTACCACTCTAGGCATAAAAAAACAACTATTTCATACCCTTTCTATTCCAATGTTGTTGATCTTGCAACTTCAAGCGACGCACTTGTCGTATGTTGTGCACTAAATAACCAAACACAACACATAATAAACAGAGATGTTCTTTTAGCATTAGGAAAACAAGGATTTATTGTGAATGTTGGAAGAGGTGGTCTTATTGATGAGAAACAATTGGTCAAGTGTTTAATAGAAGGAGAAATTGGAGGTGCTGGTTTGGATGTTTTTGAGAATGAGCCTAATGTTAATGAAGAGTTGTTTACAATGGATAATGTGGTTTTATCTCCACATTCAGCTTCTTTTACTGTTGAAACTACATTAAGTTTGAGTGAACTTGTGGCGGGGAATTTAAAAGCTTTTTTCTTAAATAAGCCCTTAATTAGTCCAGTGAAGTTGGTTGAGTGATTCATTGTCTTGTGGGATTATATTGTTTGTACTTAATGAATAAATTCATATTTGATGCATTTTATGAATCTATAAGGTTCTACTCTGTTTTTCAATTACTTTATGTAATAAAATTGAGCAATTGTTATGGTTAGATTATTTTGCAGTTTTTTTAAAATTTACTTCCGGCCAAAATCCTTCTCTTTATAACATGTCATACAATAATCCCTGAAATAATGATTCTTAAGCCATGAATGACTATTATTTGTCTTTAGACGATGTTATACATAAATCTTCTGATGGAGCTTAGTCTCTAAAATATTCAGCTCTTATGCCTCCTCTTGTTATTAAGGTGTAAATAGATAACCTAAACTTTTTTATTTTGACAAAAAAACCTACTTACTTTTTTAAATAAGTAAAATTGAAGGATAATTTTGTAAGTTTTATTCTATTTATTAATGTTTAAAGGTTTAGGTTGTTAATCTATTCTTTATAATTTTTAAATATAGATTAACATATTCATTTTTATTTGGACAAACAAATCCTTTTTACTATTTTAAATAAGTAAAAATTAAAGAATAATTTTGTAAATTTCATTTTACATTATAAGGATAGGAATTAAATTAAAAAAATGTAAATTACATCTTTATTCTTAATTTACTGAGTATCTGATGTGCACTCTAATATTCTTCGCATAAAAAACATAACATAAAATATTAAAGAATACAAAAAGTAACTTGATCAAACCTATTACCAAAAAGAGTTTGTGGTCTAATAAAATCAAGAATTAAATTTCACCAAGTAAAAATACCGGGGGAACCCCAAGAGAAGAAAAATATTATGAGCACAATGGTTTTCTTCCTAATAGACATGAGAAACCTTGAAAAAACTATTTGTCTGTAACATAATAAAAAAAAATTAAATGTATAACTTACACATTGAGACAACTTCAATGAAATTTTAGACACGTGTCACCTAATGATACGCCTGATGCCACATTACTTTAAATAAACATATTGAGTATATATAAATGAAAGGTTTATTTCTATAATATTTTAAAATAATGAAGACATTGTGTAGACACTATACCATTTCATGAACTAAACTCTAGATCTGCTATATATAATCTTTCTGTGTAACTAACCAAATTACTGCACTACTTTGAGGGATATTGTTTTTATAATTAGTCTTAACCTAATGTACATACCACCCATTATTTTAGACTTGTTTATTAACCCAACACCAACCATATGCACCATTTTTCCTTCTATATACCATGCCTACACAATTTTGATATGCACACGGATTCGACAAGAAATTTGGTTCGTTCTTCATGTTGGATTTTCCTTTTCTAGAGGTTCCAATCCCCAAGATAATATTAAATTTTGTTATTATTCCATTTTCTTTTCCTCCTTCATCTTTTATCACTTAATTTAATAAAAAATTGCGTGTCTCAAGCTGGATCATTTGTTTTTTCCCTAGCACTTTTTTGCATCCTAACATATACAATTGCTAGAATAATACATTTTTTTACTGGTTAGAATAATACATGCAACTAGACTAGTGATGAAGTTTTTCCCTTTCTAGTGACACGTTTATGCAATTCTCTCATAAATTCTCAAATCATGATGGTACAAAATTTCTATCAGAACGTTCTATTTTTTTCTTTTAATCATAAGTGATATAACTTTTCTTTACTAAGGGGGATGTTTATGCACACCACTTGTAAGATTTGAAACATTGGCACGTGTAATATATAATTGGCATATTCTATAAACACGATATTGATAGAGATAGAAATTGGACGATTATGTAAAACAAAACAAAAAAAGAAATTGAACGATTTTTATTATAAAAAAAGAGTATATATTTCGTTTGTCTAAAATAACTTTTAAATATTTCTCGTTTCACAAAAATTAAATATAAAAAAATAAAAAGTGAGAATATTGTCTTTATTAAAGAAAAAAACTTGAACACTTTTCATATTCTTTTTACCTTTTATGATTATAACAAATTTTAACAAAATTACAAATTTAAAAAATTATAACTGATTATATTAAGAATCATATTAATTTTTTTTAAAGAAATTCAACTAAAGTTTCTTATTTATTATTATTAATATATTATATTTGTCATATATATATATTTATAAAATTAAAAATAATAACTTCAAAATATACTCATAATATTAATTAAATAATATAATTAAAAAATATTAATTAAAATTATATTAAAAATTAAAGCGATAAATATTTAGATTCTCATTTTCTGTTTCTCGACTTCCCCAATGAAGTCTCTTGACCTTTCTACACACTCCATTTCCACCACCTTTATTAATTAACCTCTTCCTTTGTCTTAGTTTCCATTCAATTACAACACATTATTTGATGTTCTCTCTAATCTCACTCTTCATTGCTCCTACTTCCAAAATTCTTACATAAATTGCATTGCACAAAATATTCAACAACTACAATAGCCACTTTAACTTTTTCTCTTCAAACATGCAAGTACTTCATCCTTCAATGCTAATTGCACCCCCAAATACCAATGAAAATATCATGAATGAAAAAAAATCATTTCATGATACATCTTTTGTATCATGTCAATCTAAAATACCCTTAGAATTCATTTGGCCAGAACATGAAAAACCATGTTTAACACCACCAAAACTTCATGTTCCACCTATTGATTTAAAAGCCTTTCTCTCTAATGATCCACAAGAAATTTCAAATGCTTGTTCAAAAGTTAACGAGGCATGCAAAAAGCATGGTTTTTTTCTTGTTGTTAATCATGGAGTTGATAATCAACTCATAGCTCAAGCTCATAAGCTTATAGATGATTTCTTCTCCATGCAACTTTTAGAGAAACAAAGAGCTCAAAGAAAAATTGGAGAACATTGTGGTTATGCTAATAGTTTTATTGGAAGATTCTCTTCAAAACTTCCTTGGAAAGAAACACTTTCTTTTCGTTACTCTAATGATAAGTCTTGTAGAATTGTGGAAGAGTATTTTGTAAATGTCATGGGAGAAGATTTCAGGCAATTTGGGTAAGACATAAACACATTGGAGTTTTCTTTCATACTCAATTTATTTAGTGTCTATTTACTTCTCATGTTTTCTGTTTTTGTTTTCACTTCAATTAATAAATATTCGATAATATAGATTCAATATTTTGTTAAACTATATTTATGATTTTTTAAAACGTGCATATCTAAAATTTCTAAAATTTCTAAAATTTCAAAAATGAAAAATGTCAAAACATTATTTTTATTGTATTCAAAAGTATACTTTTTCTATTTTGTTTTCCATTTTCTCTTTATCATAACAATAATTGTTCATTACATATATTTTTCATCTCTTTATTAATAATTTCAAATAAATAGACACTTTTAAAAATAAAAACAAAAAATATTTTAAAAAAATAAATGGGGCCTTAATTTTCAAATATTAAAAGACAATTGTTTTTCTTTTTTCTTTTTTCTATGTTTGGATTGTCAATATAAAATAAAATAAAATGTAAAATGAAATGGAATTCCATAACATCCATGATCCACTCTCTATTCTACTTCATTTCAATTTATACAACCATTTCAAACATAACGGTTACTAATCATAACAATTGACAACCATTTTCATCCTTTTCTTATTATAGAAAAATAATAATATTTTTTCATGAATTTGAAGGAGTGTGTACCAAGACTATTGTGAAGCAATGAACAAACTCTCTCTTGAGATAATGGAACTTCTAGGGATGAGCCTAGGAGTTGGAAAGAACTATTTTAGAGAATTCTTTGAAGGAAATGACTCGGTAATGAGACTTAATTACTATCCACCATGTAAAAGTCCTGATTTAGCCTTAGGTACTGGCCCCCATTGTGACCCTACTTCCCTAACAATTCTCCATCAAGATCAAGTTGAAGGTCTCCAAGTTCTTGTGGATGAAATATGGCACTCAATTGTTCCTAAAGATGATGCCTTTGTGGTCAATATTGGTGATACATTCATGGTATGGTTCACATTATTACAAGGTTGTCAAATTGCACATACACAATTAAAAAATTATTGAAATGTTTATTATATATATGTTACTTAGAAAAAACAAATTTAGTAACCAAAATTAGAGAGAAAATAAATCAATAAAAATCACTATTTCCTTGTCACAAAATTTAGTGAGAAAAGTAGAGATGGGATTTAGGTTTTTCCTCTTAAATTTATGTTAATAGTTTAACTTATTCTAATATATATAACATTTGGTATAAATTAATTACCAAGTGAACTAATTCATCATTAGTTATTATGCTTATGGAAACTTAAATATATAACATGTTGTGATTTATATTTTCAGGCTCTATCAAATGGGATATTCAAGAGTTGTTTGCATAGAGCAGTTGTAAATGACAAAATAGTGAGAAAATCACTTGCATTTTTTCTATGTCCAAGTGAAGACAAAGTGGTCACTCCTCCAAAAGAGCTAATAAACAAAGAGAATCCAAAGATATATCCAAACTTCACGTGGCCATGTTTGCTTGAATTTACACAAAAACATTATAGGGCTGATCAAAGAACCCTTGATGC
This sequence comes from Cicer judaicum, assembly GCA_037974835.1. Lineage (NCBI taxonomy): Eukaryota > Viridiplantae > Streptophyta > Magnoliopsida > Fabales > Fabaceae > Cicer > Cicer judaicum. Next base: position 9,030,259 of record JBBPBS010001102.1, on the reverse strand, counting down.
TTTCTCAAGGTGGCTACATGATAAAAACAACTAAAATTAGAGGTGCCCCCACATTTGTCATATATTGCGAAAAAGAAAATATTATAAACTTGGATATTTTAACTTAAGGAAGATGACATCACATAAAGTGAAAAGAGGGTGTGCTTTTTATGAGAAGAAGGTAATAGAAAACACCAATGAATATGCCAACTTGGTAATTAGTGCTCTAGTCTTAAGTGTTGAAAGAATCCTACTATGCAAATGGAGGAAATGGAAAAACCATATTCGTAGGAATAAAGAGTTCAATAATGCTTGTTGTGTAATGATCATGTTCTATTCTTGTCATTACTAAAGTATTTTATGGTGTCTTGAACATTATTGTAATTCTATAATTAACTCTATGCATGTAGAAATTTGAATAGAACCTTATAATAAAAAGTAGAATCACATTACTTTTATTTGGAATCTAGAATAACTTAATTTATTCAATTGAGAATTTATTCATCTAGCTTATCCAATCAGAAATAGGCAATTGATAGACAATGGTTGCATGGCAAGCAATTTGTTAACGTAGCTATCACCTTCGCTTTGGACTTGATAATTATTTAGAATCTATTTGGGACATTTTTTTTGTGTTATAAATTTTTCAAAAGTTATATTTAGTTTTAGTATTCTAAATTTTGAGGTCAGTTTTAGATTATTCTTTTGAGATAAACTACTCTTGTAACATCGTTTTCACAATAAGTTCACTTAATATAAATAATAAATTTGACACATAAAATAATTATTTGAAACAAAATCACTTTTGACACTACAGATTTGCAAATGTTTTGTAAACTTGTAGTATTAAAAATATCATGGTTTCTCTGACATGTGTATCTCGCGCACTACTACCGTTGAAATCTGCATATGAAAAATATAAATCTTGCAAATTTATGATTCAACACCAACAATAATAATAATAATAATAATAATAATAATAATTATAATAATAATAATAAATAACTCATCTATATGTACTAAAATAGGGTAATTTGATGCTGGTTAAACAATCTCTTTTAATATTTTATAGTTTAATCTTTTTAACTAAATAGATTTTTAAAACAAATTTAGTTTTGTATATTTTATATTTTTTGTCGTTGTTCTTTTATTTTAGTCCTTGCACAATTAGTTTTTATTGAAATTGATCATTGTAATTTCTTATATATCTAATAATTGAATGACTAAAATCAAATATTACATATATTACATGAAGTTGTTTCAACAAAAATAAATTTTGTAGAAAATAAAACAAAAGAGTAAGGATAAAAAAAAAACAAAAAATATTTGCAATATCATAAATCAAATAAAAAGATTTATAAGAACTAAAAAAGAAAATGCATAATTATAAATATCAATTATATATTTAAGCTTGAAATATTATCATTTCAATTCATATACTAATTTTTTGAATTATGTACATTTTGTGTTTTACTTCCAATAATATTTTCTTGATGACCGAACGAATAAAAAATATAGCGTTGTTTATTGTTTAATGGGAGCTCAATCAAATTGTTTCTTAGTGCAAAACACGAGTTAATTGTGTGATTACTGTGTTATTTTCTTTGTACACGCAAGCCTAATTGAAGTCAGCAATTGCATAAATCATCTTTAATGAGAGTTTGCTTTTTGTCCATTTTATGTGTTTTTCCTAATTGTTTGAGTGAAAAGGTAAAATATATTATGTAACAAAAAATATACAGTTTTATTGATTCACTTTCATTTTTTTTATAGGTTTCCTAAGCTAGGTTTAATTTTAATTATAGTGCATTTAGATACGACAACAAAATTCATATCCGCGGATATTTATCCAAATCCGTTTTATTTTTTACGGAATAAATTTACGTTGTATTTGAGTTCAAAATTGAGTTTTCCTTTATTTTAAAAGATGGGTGTGGGGCGGTTAATGGGACAGTCATATCCACCTTGAACTCGCTCTCTTTGTATGCAAATTATATAATTACGCCTCTTAAATTAGAAATCCTAAAATAAAATCTTAAGTTAGAAGACCTCCTTGTATAAATGCTAATTAAATAGTGAAGCTAGCAAAGATTTCCGATTACTTTATATGCTAGCTAGGGTCGCATAAGGGATTGAGGTTCAAGGCGGGGGAGTATGTTTTTTAGTTGATTACCAATTTTTAGGTGCAGATTGGGCAAGACGTGTATTATACAAAAAGTCATTTTATTTCTTTGACCAAATGTATTATTCAAACCAATCAAAATTCTTTGTTTTGAATTAGATTTTGTTATAGGGTTTCGTTTCAATTTTTGTGAGTCAACAACTAGTCAAAGTGGCTCGTCTAATGGTTGAATATATTGTGTGTTTACTATCATTTTATTTACCATGTTTATAATGAATCCTAGACTACATATGTGAAGCAACATGTTTGACTTTGATACCAAATGTTAGTATTGCAAAATAATTCTAAAATTAAATTACATACACGAAGTTGGCAGTAACTAACGTAGTAGGTTGAAATATGTAGATCATGAAGGTGTAAACATGAGAAAGAAATGTGGCATGAATAAAGTGACACAAGTAATTTATTCTGATTTATCACTAACTTGACTACATTCAGTCCATTCATTCAAAATGATTTAATCCACTAATTCAACAACTTGAATTACAAAACATTTGATCCTTCAAGACAGGCTTCTCAAATATCCTAACAACCTCAAACTTTTGAGGAACACACGCACCTTGACTCTACCAGCCAAATCTTCTCCAAACAATTTGACAACCTCATACTGTTGAAGTGACACTAAGACCACTATTGGATTTGAATACAAAGATTTGGAATTTGAGTAGTTCCTTCTAACAACTAGATTATAACAATGACTATCACACTCTAAGAAAAGTACTTTGAAAATATTTCTTATTCTAACAATGACTATAATAGTGTGTACTTTCAACTATTACTAATTCTATGTCCCCTTTTTGAACATGATCTCTTATAAAGTGATATTTGATTTCAATATGCTTAGATCTAGAATGTTGTATGGGATGTTTTGAAAGATTAATAGAACTTGTATTATCACAAAGGATGAGAATTTTTGTGTAGCTTAGAGAGTAATCCTCTAGTTGATTCTCTATCTATAGTAATTGTGAGCAACATTGTGCAACTGATATGTATTCAGCATCTATAGTTGATAGAGCAATGGTACACTGTTTTTTGCATGACCAACTTATGATAGAGCAATGGTACACTTGTGCTCTTCCTTTCAACTTTATCTCCAACATAGTCAGCATCACAATAAGCTATGAGGTCAAGATTTGAGCATTTTTTATACCAGATTCCAAGATTGATAATGCCAACAAGGTATCTAAAAATCATTTTTACCGCAGTAAAATGAGTTTCTTTATAGAAGGATTGAAACCTTGCACAAACACTCATTACAAAGACTATGCCAACTCTATTGGTTGTTAAGTACAACAAGGATCCAATAATCCCTCTATACTGTTTTTCAGATATTAGAGTTCCTTCATCATCTTTGTGTAGCATGGAGCATGGGTGCATAGGAGTTCCCATACTCTTGGATGAACTCATGTTATATTTCTTAAGTAGATCCTTGGTGTATTTTTCTTGAGAGATGAAGATGCCGATTTCCAGTTGTTTAATTTGTAAGCCAAGAAAGCATTTCAACTCACCCATCATGCTCATCTCAAACTCACTTTGCATGAGGTTGGAGAATTCTTCACACATCATTTCATTTGTGGATCCATATATTATGTCATCAACATATATTTGTACAATTAACAAATCCTCTTTAAGAGTTTTCTTGAAGAGTGTGGTATCGACATGTCCTCTTACAAATTCCATTTTTGTTTAGAAAAAAACTCAACCTCTCATACCAAGCTCGAGGAGCTTGCTTTAACCCATAAAGAGTTTTCGAGTGTTTAAACACATGATTAGGCTTCTCTTCATCCACAAAACCAGGAAGTTGGTTAACATATATTTCCTCATTTAAGAAACTGTTCAAAAAAGAACTTTTGACATTCATTTGAAATAGTTTGGTACCTTTATGAGTGGCATATGCTAGGAGGATTCAAATTGCTTCAATTCTTGCTACAGGTGCAAATATTTCATCATAATCAATTCCTTCTTGTTGGTTGTAACCTTGTGCCACTAGTCTTGCTTTATTTCTAATGGCCTCTCCATCCTCATTCAGTTTGTTTCTAAATATCCATTTAGTTTCAATGATGCATTTTCCCAGAGGATGGGGCACAAGATCCCATACTTTATTTCTTTCAAACTGAGATAGCTCCTCCATCATGGCGTCAACCCGTGATTTGTCACAAATTGCTTGATCAATCATTTTGGGTTCAACTTGTGATATTATGGCCATGTTGTTTGTGTTCTCTTTTAGAGATTGTCTAGTCCTAACACCATCGATAGTATTCCCAATGGTCAGATCAAAGGGATAATACATTACCATCTTCCATCTTCTTAGAGGTTGCTGAGAGATTGGACCAGAATCATCCCTTTCATTTGGATTGTGTACTTTAGAGGATGAATGTTCATCTTCTTCATATTTATCCATATTTTCTAAATAAAAGTCATCAAAAATAACATACATGGATTCCTCCATAGTTTGAGTCCTAAGATTATATATTCTTTAACCTTTTGATGATGTGGAGTATCCAATAAAAAAATACCTTCATTAGATTTTGGATCAAACATTCCCAAATTATCTTTATTATTTAGAATGTAGTAATAACATCCAAATATATGAAAATAGGAAATATTTGGTAAGCCTTTCCATAGCTCATATGGAGTTTTGTTTAAAAAATTTCTTATGGATGCACGATTTGAAACATAACATGTTGTGTTGATAGCTTCGGCCCAAAAGTATTTTTCAATGTTTGCTTCATTTAAAATAGTTCTAATCATTTCTTGTAAAGTTCTATTTTTTCTGTCAAAAACTCCATTTTGTTGAAGATTTGTTGGTCACTTCTTACAGAGACTATTTTTTATCCTTTTTCATTTTGGATCTTTTTGCAAAAATGTTGAAATGTCTCAAAAGCTTTATCTTTAAGTCATCAATAATTACTAATCTATATCTCTTTCCACTAAGACTTGGAGTTTTGATAGGGCCAAAGAGGTCAATATGAAGAAGTTCAAGAGGATGATTTGTAGAAACAAGATTTTTAGAGTGAAAGCTACTTTTAACTTGTTTTCCTTTGACATAAGCTTCACATACTTTTTCTTTCTCAAAATTAATTTTTGGAAGACCTTTAACTAATTCTAATTTTGATAATTTAGAAAATAGTGTTTAAGCTTGTATTTGTGCTATATCCATTTATCTTTTTCAATGGATACAAAATAAGATTTAGTAGGTAAATCATCCAAATATAGTTTATATAAATTCTTTTTCCTAATACCGAAGAAGAAAACTCTACTCGAGGATGAATGTTTAACCTAACATAGAGTAGATTTAAACATAACTTCAAATCCACTATCACATAATTGACTAATATTTAGCAAGTTATGTTTTAAACCACCCATATACTGAACATTTTCAATTTTGGCAGAATTATTTTTACCAATAATACATGTACCTTTTATTTAAACTTTATAATTGTTCCCAAAAGTGACCGATCCTTCATCCTTTATTTCCAAAGAAATAAAAGCAATGTGTATCCTTTGTCGTATGCCTTGAGCAGCCACTGTCCAAGAACTAGGGCTTTCTTTTGTTTATCAGAGAATGTACATGTGTTAGAGTTTAGAAGTAACTTAGGTACCCATAAAGAATTGGGTCCTAGTTGGTTAGTTTTTCCTCTTGTGAGGATTTTCCTTTTATGATAACAAATAGAATTATGGTGCCCATGTTTACCACATAATAATAATCCCTTCTTTATATTGTCAATTTTTTTCTTAGCGTGACAGTTTTTGAAAGTATGTCCAAGTTTTTTACAAAAGGTGCATTTTGGCCTATCTTCTTATTTTTAGGGAGGAAATTTTTTTCATATAATTTTTGTTTTGGTGAACTTTTAAATCCAATACCAGCTTTGTCAAAGATTCTATATTGAGATCCCATTATCTTTTGGAATATTTCAGTTGATTTAACAAAGTTGGTAATGTCATTCTTTAGTTCTTCAACTTCTATTTTCAAGATTTCTTTTTTTGTATCCTCTTTCAAAAGGATGAATTTTGACATTCTTTTTGTTTAAAGTTGTTTGTTACTCATACCATTTTTTATGAGATGATTGCAAATCTAGAATTATTTTTTCATACTTCTCATTCTTAGCTTGAAGTTCCTCATTAAGTTTCTTTATTTCATAAAGTTGATTTTTAAGATATCCATATTTATGAGATAAAGTGTTTGTGTCATTCAAAAGATTGTCAAATTCTATTTCTAATTTTTCACAAGTAGGACATAGTTCTATGATGGTTACCTTTTCAATTTTTGATTTTTCCATGAGATAAAGGTTAGCCTCTTCTTCCTTTGTTTGCTCAGAGGATGACTCGTCACTGTGATCCCAAGTAATCATCATAGATTTATTTTTGTAGGGAAATCTTCTTGAGTTCCTTTTGTTTAGACGACACTCGATTTTGTAGTGTCCCATTTATTTTTGAGGAAATCTTCTATTTTGTCCTCTTCGATTTTTCATCCTCTAAATTCTTCTGGAAATCAGAGCGATTTCACCCTCATCCTCAGATAGAGGATACTCTAAGCTTTCATTTTTTATGATATCTTCAGTCTTCTTAGAGGATGAACTTTCTATTTGGCTGGATTTTAGAACAATCATTTTTCCTTTTTTGCTTGGTTTGTCTGCCAGCAACAATGGCTGGTGAGCTCTTAGAGTTCCAACCAAATCTTCTAATTTCATGTTAGGGAAGTCTATTGCTTTTGTGATGAAAGTTACCATTGGTCTCTATTCTTTTGGTAATCTCCTTAGAATTTTTCTTTTCCTCTCTTGAACAGAGTATACCTTTCCAAGAGACCTCAAGTTGTTTAATATGATTGTTAACCTTGAGAACATTTCATCAATTGTTTCTTCTTCTTTCATTTCAAATAGTTCGAAATCTCTTACTCGCATGTCAATCCTTGCTTCTTTTACGTGACTTGATTCTTCATGATGGAGCTTCAGAGTGTCGCATAGTTCCTTAGCTTTTTTTCATTCTTCAACTCTATCATATTCTTCCCTACTCAAAGCACACGTTAGAAATAAATGAGCTTTAGAGTTTACGAGTACCTTAGCATTTTCATCAACCGTCCATTGTGCTTGAGGTTTCTCGTCGGAGGTTGCATCTGTGTTGTTGATTTTGATGATTTGATCTCTGTTTTCAACCACATACCACATGTTGTTATCTTGTGATATTAGAAACAGTCTCATCTTACCTTTCTAATGGTAGTAATTTGTGTCATCAAAATAGGGAGGTCTACTAGATGATCCTCCTTTAGGAATATACTTAGCTTTTGATATTTTTTCTTTTGATCTTTTTCTCTTACACGGTTTGATGTAACTTTCTAGAGAACCTTGCTCTGATGCCAGTTGTTGTAGCTAAAATATCACTCGAAGGGGGTTGAATAGGGATATTGTTGTTTAAAAATTTTATCACGTGTTATGAATCACTATCCTCTTCGATATAATGAGAATCCGATGATAGAAATTTAAGCTTTTAAATTTGAGCTGAATGAATGGAAGAAAAGTATAGAGAATGACACACAACTTTTATACTGATTCACCCAGTGATTGGTTATTATATACGTTAAAACAATGTTTTCTTAAAAAGTTCTCATAAAAGTGAAAAAATTATTATATTGAGAGAGAAATGATTTCTCTCTAAATAAAGATGATGAACACAAGGAGATAATAATATTATAAAAAATATCATAGTGAAACAAATGTGTACATTAAAATTTATGGATGTACTTTTATTGGAAATTAAAATTCTTGTGATACTATTTATACAAAAAGTAGTTATCGCAATTAAACAAAGTATCCTACATGGTAATTTGATCCAAATTAAAACTTTAATTTGAAATATTGAAGTCTCAAAATATAGTTGAGAAAATTAAAAATCATACAAAATAAGAATTTCAAACCATTATTGATTTTAAATAATCCCAAAATAACAAGCTAAGAAAATAATTAAAAATTAATGTGATTGTGACATGGTGATCACGCTTCAACATCATTCTCTATCCATCTTCGGTTGTATTCAATCATTATCTACTAACATAATCAATGTATAAGAAGCTCTAAGAAAAACAAATAAAGGTGAATCATCATACTCAAAAATATAAAATATGATAATTTAAATGTTGTAACATTTTATTTAAAACACATAAATTGCACCAAAACATAACATATATTACAATTTCATCACCATCACCATTTATGCATAGAAATACTATATGTACAATAATCATTCACCACTTCTCGACGTCGATCAAACTAACTTTGAATATATATAATAAGTCAAAAGAAACCACCTACTATTATGTGAACATGTTGAATAGTCTCATTAACTAGTCTCATTAACGTGATTTAATATTAAATGAAAACATCCTAATAATGTTTCACATCTACATATCTACATAAAACTCTTATACCGATGTCACCCCAACATATCATACTATTATATATATGAATTCACATACATAGGATATCATTATCATCATTATTACAATTTAATATTAACTTTATTCATATTTGTGACTAAAACATTACAATAGCTAATATCATCATTATCAATGACTTCCTAATAACTAATTCATTATTAATAACTAAATTTTATCATTACCATTTAATCTTAAATATTCACTAAATACAATTAATTGACCATTACTAAGTTCATGTTAGTTACCTAATAGATTATCTTATTCAATTAATTGATTAACTAAACCATTAATTATCTAGTAATCATTAACTTAATCAATTAATTATCTCATTATTATCTATTAATCAATTATCTCATTATTGTAATTGATTATTTAGAACTTAATCAATTATCTAATCAACATAAGTGACTGATGAATCATCTTGACAATTATTACTTGATCTATTTAAGCTATTTACTCGTCTATTGTAATTGATTGATGAATCATCTTAACATATAACACATAATTGATTAACAATTCAAAAAAAGTAAATATGAAATAACCCACGATCAACGACAATTATTCTTAACAGTAATAACATATAGAGTAATTAATGAGCACATTTATCAATCATCAATAAAACATTAATCAATGTGTTTAATTAAGCGACATACTATAACATGTGGTTTATAAATATCGAAAAAACATGTCTCTTATAAAGATAAATATTAAAATAATTAAACGTTATATTTAATTAGGGTCGGCATAAGGCCTACACAAGCAAAACGAAGATTTTATGTCTCTCAAAAAATTTGCTTTTGTTTATGTATATGTATATTTTAGGCCTAAAAAAATTTGGTGTAAAAAAATACACCTATTCACATATTTAACTAAAATATTTTACATCTTAAAATATAACAAAGATAAATTTTGAATAAAAAAATAGATTATTAGTTTTAAAAATATGTCTAATTTATTAAGCGGAATGTTATATTGTATGATAAGTTTGTATACGATTACAACGAAAACACACATATATATCAAGATTTAAAAGAGAGAAAAGAATTATTAAGTTAGTTTTATGGTAGAAATCATGAATAATCGATCAATCACAAACTTTAGTTTATTGTCATGTTTGACTTCTTCACACGACTAACAAATGTCTTGTTTTAAAGTTTATTTCAGGTCTCTTAAATATACTATATAATTGAAATATGAGTGTGTTTTAATAAATGGCCACACTTATATATTAAAGCAAGATTTAATTCCTCCCTTCTCAACCTGCTTTTGGTGATCTGTCTTTGAACCCAAATTTATCCTTAAAATATCAAATATTCATATAATTTTTAAAAATATTATTTTTGTTCGTATTAGAAGACTGCATGTCCAACATCTTGGACTATCTATGTACGATAGATATATATATATATATATATATATATATATATATATATATATATATATATATGATTTGCCTCTATAAACATGTTGTTAGCACTAACATTATCTTCGAAGTTCAACTCCAAAATAAATGAAATAAATAATAAAATCTATGAATTGATTATTTATAATGATAGGGACATCGCTGGATATAAGTTCAAAACTCACCGAATGGTGTTGGGCTAATTATTTGGACTTAACCGGTTTGATTTTTTATCTAGCTCGACAAAATGTCACTGTAACAATGAGTTGGACACTGCATTCCAATGTGTCATTAATCATAGCAAGCATTTTTTTTGTTTTTACTCCAAATGTTCATCTAAAAAAGAATCTTATATATCCAAAATTGGTAATCATAATTCGTGTTCCAAGCATAACATGTATAGAATGCTAAAACTTTATACCCTTAACTAGACGTGTTACCTATAACAAATATATCATTAGCTTATCATTTTCTAAATAAGATTATAGTAATATTTATTCAAATTGATATAGTATATCCTATAAAAATATAAATTCAACATCCTTAAAAATAAAAAAGATAAATTTGTGATCAAACTCACATATCACATATAACACAGAATGAAAAAATATCTAAAAATAGTGTCACAAAATCAAATTAATAAGAATATTGATATCTCTACGTCTATAACATTTTATAACATTAAGAGTTTGATTATTTGTTGAATTTATAATTAATCAAAGTTGATCTATTACTCTGAATTAAATAAAATGAAAAATCAAAGTACACAACACCAAATAGAAAATCAAAAAATGTTACATTGAAACGTCTAAATCACAAAAAAAAATTAATCTATAATAAAATTACTTATTTAAATTAAAACAAAAGAAAAGATACACAGAGGTGGTTCCAGATAAAATAAAAAATAAGAAAAAAAAGAGAGAGAAAAGAATATGAGAAAATGTGGAGTTTATTTATCTCTCAAAATGTTGGTTGGCTTCTTTAGTTATGAATTTAGTGAGGTTTATCTTATAATTCATTATTTATTTCACTTGATGGAAGACAAAAATTATCTCGTATTTCCTTGTTCCTGAAAACTCTAATTTTTTTAAACATATTATTGTATCATTCACATCATATTAATTGCTAATATTTGTTTTAGTGTTATTTTCTACTGAAAAATAATTCTATTCTCTAAATTAATATTAATTCATTAATATTGTACGGGTTGTTGTCCTTAACTATAAAATGACACCGGATTTGTATAATCTCAAACTTAAACAAAGCACAGCAGAAACGACAACAACCTAGCAATCTTTTAAACCCTTCTTATGTCTGAAAGTATTTAAAGATTGTGAAAAAATATTGTTATATTTAACTTTTTTATTCATCAATTTTATTCTTATATTTAAAATATTATTCATATGAAATATATTTTTACAAGTCAAGTCTTATCAATAACTTTTATAGACATAAGCTTTTATCAAATTATTTAAGTTTAGGTAATAAAAACAAAACTATTATGATGAGTAACAAAAATATTGTAAACTAAATACAAAATATCAACCATTAAAATAACGTAAAAGTACAGACTGAGAACAAAACTACAATTAGTAATTTTGTAAAATATTTTTTTGAGATATCAAAATAAATATTATTAAATTTTCTGGTTCTTTTTCAGAAGTATAAAAATTGTATCTTAATAATTATATAAAAGTGGTTTTTGTTTGCAGAGGGTGATGCTTTTTGCTTATGGAGGTGTAGAAGTCTAAAATTATGTCGGCTTTTGCATAGGGATTATTGTAGTGAGCAATGGGAGTTCTGCGATAGATATCTTCTATTATAATATAATTTTGCTTATAATGAAATTATATAAAACATATTGAACAAAAAAATATTTATACTAATTCACTTTATATAAATATCAACACATAAAAATTTATATAATATAGAAAGTTTTATCTTTTTTTTTTCTATTATATGTTTTAATAACTAAATTTTGATATTTTTTCTGTGGTTATCAGAATGTACTCTTCTCTCTTTTATTACGAATAGTGTCTAATTCAACTTGAACAAACCGGTGTGTTGTAGTAAAGTTTATTTGTGAGAAACAAAAACTATTAATAATAATTATTAAATTTAATTAATGTATAAAATTAAATTATGTTATGTGATTATATTTTCACTCGATAAATCTTTGATATTATGTATTATAATATTTTTAAATTTATTTTATTATTTTTGTAATAATTCGAATTAAAAACTCCACAATAAAAATTTTATTTTTATTTTTATTTTCTTTTACTTAAGGATTTTATTTTTATTAAATCTGTATTTTTATTATTTATTGTAATATTATTAACTTTCAAATTACAATTGTCATTATTGTAATATTTTATTGGCTCAAATTTCACAAATTTCAAATTTCAATCATTGTAACTTAACTATTAAAATTTTTATTTAGAGTTTATATAATCTATGTTTTTTTATCTAAGTATTATTAATTTAGAATTAA
>JBBPBS010001102.1:9006561-9017172 GCA_037974835.1 Cicer judaicum | reverse complement strand
ATATATATATATATATATATATATATATATATATATATATTATTTTTTATATCTATATTTATATTCATGGAGATAAAATTTGTATCATAATTAAAAAATAAATATGTAATTATTTTTTCGTAATTCAAAATGATGAGAATTATTTATAATTCTAAAAGAGTATTTTATTGGACAATCCAATTATTACTTAACAAATTCAAAATTTGATTATTAAGAAATGAGATCAATTCAAAGTATCTTATTATATTTTTTTTATTAAAATAGATTTATCTTTTGTGTTTCATTATTTCTACAATTGACAAAATTGAATTGGTTTAATTCAGCACAATCTCATAAATTCAAAATTTATAAGATTAAGTACAATTAATATAATTGATGCGCAATTAAAATATGATTTTTTAAAATAAAATTTGTGGCGTCAACATATGAACTTCATCATTTTTTTAATTTCTTCTCTAATAAAATGTGAAAGATTACCTTTTGATTTATCAGAAACAGAAGAAAAAATTAGTAGCACGTTATCAAATTAAGTATTTGAGTATTAAATTTGGTTTATTTTAAGATGTTTCCTATTTAAACCTATTAATTTTTTTATTATTTGTAACTGTTCTTTATTTGAACAGTTCAAATATATATATATATATATATACACCATATGATCTAATATCTCAAAATAATTCATATGATTTAGATGGTTCAGTTTCAAAACTCCAAAACATGAATTTGGATATGTTGTTAACCTAACTTGTATGGTTGTTGGAAACTAGTTATTAAGATATATGACTTTTTAATTATTATGTCCCTTAGAGGGTAGTGTCTAGGTTAAGGCTGTGAGTCACTTGTTTTTTAACCTGCATCACGCATGGGCCATGGGCCTAAAATATTTGACTCATTTATGAGTTTTGTACCACGCACCCCCTCCATTTTATTTGCCACCCCCTCATATTTTTTTAAAGACTATTTTATCCTTCTGTAAATTTGAATAAAAGCAAAAAAAAAAATTACCATTCCAATTTCACACTCCCACATTAAAAAATTACGAAAAAAAAATTATGATTCAGAAATTTTAAAGTTTCGAAATACGATTTCAGTAAGTTATTCGAAACTTTTGTAATTTTAAAACATTCGAAATGGTATTTTTTTAAAACAAATCCGAATTTTCGAAAATTTGGATAAATACCAAATTTTCGAAATGTAACTTATTCGAAACTATGGATGTATTTTAAACCTTCGAAATGAAAAAATGTTTCGAAACTTTGGCCTTTAATGAAAGTTTCGAAGTAAACATATGCGAATTTTTTCAAAATTTCGAAAAATGAATTTCGAAGATTTGTTAAAACCCAAAGTTTTGAAATTTTATTTTTAAATTTAAAATTTATGTTATAAAAAAAAATTTGTAAAAAAATTAGAAAAATCCATTTTTTAAATTCCATTTTGTTTTAATTAAAATTTTTAGTATTTTTAAATAATTGTTTGTTTTATTTACTTTTGAAACTTTCAATTTCTTTTTTAAATTAGTGAAACTTCCAAAAATAGATATTAAATTTATTACTATAAATGTATTACTATTTATTATCATTAATTTATTACTATAAATTTATTATTATTTATTACTATCAATTTATTTTCGAAATACAAAACTGATAAATAATAAATAATAATAAATTTATCATTAAAAATTTATAATAATAAATTAATGGTAATAAATAGTAATACATTTATAGTAATAAATGTAATATTCATTTTCGGAAGTTTCAGTAATTTAAAAAAATATTATAAAAACAAACAATATATAAATATAAAAAATATTAAAAGAAAAAAAAAACAAATAAATAATGTAATAAAAGGAAGAAAAAAATCATTTCGAAAGTTTTAAACATTTTATAATTTTCGAAATGCATTTCGAAACTTCCATCATCTCTTTCGAAAGTTTGCTTGCATTCAAGCCCTCAAACCTTTCTAACCACATGAAACTTTCGAATGTTTCATTGTTTCGAAGGTTTGAAAATGTTCGAGCCTTTCACTTCGAAAGTTTCAGAATGATGGAAACTTTCGAATGTTCCTTGGGTTCTGGGTTTCAAAATGTTCGAGCAATGTATTTTGAAAATTTCAGAATGATGGAAACTTTCGAATGTTCCTTGGGTTCTGGGTTTCAAAATGTTCGAGCAATGTATTTTGAAAATTTCAGAATGATGGAAACTGTTGAATGACTTTGGGTTCTGGGTTTCAAAATTTTTGAACAATGTATTTCGAAAATTTCAGAATAATCCAAACTTTCGAATTTTATGGATTCTTACATTTCGAACATTTTGAAATATTTGAAATTTCCTTACTTTTGAAATTCGAAACTTTCAAATTTTCGAGTGATGGATTGGTCCAGATTCGAATTGAGGGTAAAATAGTCTTTTACTCATAGTTGGAGGGGTGGCAAGTAAAATTGAGGGGTACCTGGTATAATAATCCTCGTTTATTTGTGAGCCTTTTTAGCCCAACCTTATAACATGAGGATAATTTACATGCGGGCTTGTGTGGCAATCAGTTGATTACTAATGTTAATCTTTTTTCCATTTTTTCATAGACATAATTTAATTGTTGTTTAGCCATTCAAGGAAGCATTTTCGAGCTCATTTTGGAGTGTAAAAAGTTTGATCATTATGTAAAGATATGTATATAATCTTTGTAGTTATATTTTAAAATTCTATATCTTTCTCATTTTTTATATTTTAAATTTTTTTTCTATCTTTTATATTTCTGTAGTCTATATTACACTAAATTAGCTTGTCATGCAAGGACAAATTCACTTATATCAAATGGAGGACAGATGCTCCAACTTTTTTTACTAATATTTAATCATATTTTTGCACTCAGTAAAAATCTAGGCCTACCTAGACTGCACTAGACTTTATAAAATCTGACTCTAACCTATTTTAAAATATTGGGTCTGATCTATTACTTGTCATAAGTCAATTGTTAAGTATATTCTGACCATTTTCAAAACATGACAAAACCTAAAAGTCTGCTTTAAAGCTCACTTTAGTGTGTTTTTAGCCATCGTGGGCAGTGGACATGGGGTCGGTAAATGGGAGTTGCTCTCAATTAATTTTAATGAACTTTCCAAAGTAGCCTACAAAATTAGTTTATGCAATACAAATAATCTTTCAACATGTACAATTAATCGCTTATGAAATTTAAGCGCTTATTACATAAACTCTCCTATTACAAGTTATTATTTAATTAATCTATTTATTCAAACACACGTTAATTAAATAGGCACAGACAAGAGTGACGCTATTAACATTATACTAAATTAATAGGCAAACCCCTGCACAGGCAAGCTTACCATATGAGGTAAAAGGAAAAAATAGAAAATAGCAAAAAACAATTATTCCTGGAAAGTCCTTGATTTGACAGATAAGAATTAGATGCAAATAACAGATAAGCTCACAAAACGGAATAAGAAAGTTATTGATTTTCAAAGAATATAGAAATATGATATTCAATTTCAAGTCCTGTCTGAGTATCACAATCACAATATTGTACAATGAGGAGTTATTATGGTAAACAAGGTAACTACTTCTGTACCATGTCTCAAATGGGTGAGAATGGTGTCAACGAATAGAATGAATAGAAAGCGAAAATGAATGTGGAAAGGGAAGATGTTGGAGGTAAACATAGGACAAGCATTGCCCTGTCCCTTCTAGATTGTTAATACAATGATCATCATTCTAGCAAGACACTGTAGCTGAAATAGCCATGGTAGAAAGATGTGCTAGAAAGATGTAAGAAAATGGGGGAGGCTGAAGAAGAGAGAGAGAGAGAGAGAGAGAGAACTATTCTCTGTACCAATTATGAGGAATTTATGCCTATTCAAGTAACTTACAGTTTCGAAGATAAGGATTATTGTATTGGACATATTTAGTCCAGTAAGGCCGATACTTTGTCATGGCAATCTCTAGCCACGGCTTCATATTACCATTGTAGTGTACAACTGCTGCGTTCTCTATCAGTGATCGATCTACGGTTGGACTATAACCCAAACCAAGGACATGCCATGATTTATTCAGTGGATGTGTCATCCCATAGAATGTCATTAGCCCTGGAGGTAGTGTCCCCAGCTTCCACAGTACCCTGTCTTCATTCTAGAATCAGATAGAAAAAAGCTAGGTCAGTGAAATATTCTTTTTGTTTGTGCGTAACTATTTGTGAGAGAATAGACATTTTGATACAAAGTTGCAAACAAATGTTATATTCAACAGCTCACCATATTCTGCCACTTGTGATATATGCCAGTGATATCCTTCTTTTTCCACTCCTTGAGATCAAATATGTTCATCCCATATGCCCAACCACAAGCATTTGGATCAAAGTTTCTTGCAATATGTGGATTTGAAAAGTTAAGATATTTGTCAAATCGGTGAAAGCTCTCGCCACATGTTTCAACTGCCCCATTTACTTTACCCTGAAGATCAACTGCCCATAATCCAGTTACATCTTTCTGAACAACGATGTCGTCATCAAGAAAAAGGATTTTATCTAATTTTGGATAAACTTCTGGAAGGTAGAACCTCAGATGGTTGAGCATCGAGAGATATTTTGGGTTTCTATATTTCATATTGGAAGCACCAGAAGTAAGTGTTGTTGGATGGCCTGCCTTAAAATAATAGTCTTTCATTTTTGCTGATTCAAGCTGCCGCAGTACAGGGCAGTAGGATGAGTTCAACCACTTAAAATCATCAACATTTTCAACATGAATTGTAGCTTTTCCAGGAGGGTTCAAAATAAACCACATGGTCATGGCTCCAAAATTTAGTTTATCAGTAACAAGGTGGAAAACATGCTTTGAAGGATCCTGCAACATTACAAGAGCATAAAGACAATGTACACATGAAAATATGTGATTCCTACGGTCAAAGAACAAATTATTTATCATCTATTGAAGGAAAATAATGCACATGAAACATTTGTTCGGCAAAAAGACAGTCGTAGTCACCTTTGCATTCTTAACAGTTGAGTTCACAACAACAGATGCAGCCAAGACATTGTCTGAAAATAGTGCATAATGATAAAGACTAGGATTCTCCAAGTTCTCGCTCATAGGAAATTTTCTCTTTTCAGGAGGAAGGAGGTAGTAATCTATTGTGAGGCGCATCGATAAGCAATGAATTCCATTTGGTATGGTCTTGGCAGCCAACTGACTGAGGAATGTGCTTTGTTTCTTCAAGCTCCTAACTTGCTCGTCAGCTGTTTGTAGCATTGCTCTCAATTTTCCAGTCACCAACTTGCAGTCATACAATTGCGCTCGTGCTTTTGACAGAACTTGGCCCATAGCCTTTATTTTTTCATGTGTGCTACAGATAATTACACTAAATTAGCTTAGCAGAAAATTCAGATAAAGCAATACAAATGCAGATAGCTACCACCTAAAATATAATTACACATAATTCCAACCTTCGATGTAGATCCGAATCAGCAAGTGCATCACCTAGAGCACGTTGACTCTCTTTCAGCCGAGATTGCAGATCGTGGTACAGCTCAAGCTTGTCCTTCATCTTTGCAATACTCACATATACCCTAGCCATAATGATCTGGTCCCGCATAAACCGAACAGAAGAATCAGCATTTTCATTCTCAATTTCTTTCCTCCAAATGTTGTATTTACCCAGTACGGCTGACTCAACAGATCTTGATCGTTCAATAGCAACACTTTCAAGTTTTACAGCTACTTCATTATCCGTCTTTACCAACTCAGCAGCACGCTTTTCCCTCCTTTTTTCTATTAATTTCTGCAGTAAATAGTTATGAAGAACATGAAAAATCTCATCTCAAAATAAAAAACACTCAATTTCAAAACACAGTTTTCAAACAGAAACATGTTGTGCACAATTGGCCATTGGAAGAATAAAAGTAACTCACTAAGAATGAGTTTATAATTAGTCATGTTGGATACAATTACTTTCTAGAGTAAATATACCAAAAGAGAATAAATGCTCTAAAGAAAATTATAAAATTCCAACATGTGTCAAAATGTACTATACTATGGACAATAGTTTATTTTTAGCTAAGCTAGAAGTCATTTGAGGTAGAAAATTTACTTTTTCGTTTGTTGTTAAAAAGCAAGACTAAAATGAGCCAGAAAGCATGGCTATAGTACAAATTATCACTAACATAAGGTGTATCCAAACATGCAGTATGTGAGTTCTGACAAGAAAAATATCAAAGTATGGTGCTCACCCTTCGGACTTGCCGTGAAGGGCTATCAGTCCACTGAGCAAGACCCTCTGCACAAAAATTGAGTTGGAGTGTAAATTAAGCAACAGTATAGGCATTTTTTACAATATAGAGTATGATACCACCTGAAGATCTTCCTTCTTTCCCCTTTGGTTTTTCTTGTCTAACATGTGTTGTTGGTTGCTTTAGCTTTAATCAAAAAATTAAACATTAATTAACATTTGACAGCAATAAAACAATGATGGTTTTTATTTTTATTTTTTTAAACACAGGAATTGAAATTTCTATGCAGAAGCACATTGATCTTCCAAACCTCATAAGCAACATTTGAAGTCTCTAATCCAACAACTTTCCATGATGCAGACATATTTTTTCTGAAATTGTCAAGACTCAAAGGCCCCAAATCATCTGTGCTGGATACAATAACATCAAAAACCTAAAATATAACATTTATTAGAAAAACCTTACATCGAAAAAAATGAAAATTTAAATATGGACCAACAGTATATAAGCCTGAGCTTGCCTCTTTCGAAAAAAGTGATTTAAGGTCTTGCAATGCATGCAATTCTCTCCATTTGGCAACCTGCTGCAGTCAACAGTTTATTTGAAGTCAAACAAGAAAGAAAAAATATTAGTGCAATCAAGTACTTAGTTATATAGTCAATTTCGCACAAAACAGACTACCTGTGTATTTGGAACAGCTGTAATATCATCTTGATCTGCACAATGCATTTCAAGTAAGTAGACTAGCTTCAACTAATAAATATGTATATAAGAAATTTATAGAGATATTTATAACTGTTTTTCTCTTTCTATTCATTCAAAGTGAAGTAGGCAGAAGAACTTAGTAATAGATAATTCAATCAGGGACACTCTACCCCTTTCAATTCTCACAATTTAACAGTCTTTACTAACAAAAATGAGGACTGACAAAGGCTCTCGATCATCAGTCCTACAACATAGAGAAGAAATGGCAATCTAGTTCTATAAAGCTACCGCCATGGCAGGATCTAGGGTTATATCCATCGTGGATCCATTGTAGGCAGCCTTACCTTGCATTTGCAAAGGCACATTCCACAACATGAACTCATGACACTGTTAGGATATAGAATAAAGGGAAATTAGAGTAGTTATGAGTTATTAGAGTAGTTAGGAGATAGGAACTTTTATAGGTCTGTTAGTTATTTTCTATTTCTGTTATAGGTTAGTTAGTGTTCAATTTATGTTTTCCTATTTCTGTTGAATAAGAGAAAATGAGAGAGACATATGGTGAAACCGCGTGTTTGAACTACACAACGGAGTCCGTTTTATATAGGCTCAAGGCAATAAATACAGAAATAAATGAGAGATATTATCCCTATTTACATGATATGTAATAAATATAAATATATTTTCAATACTCCCCCTCAAGCTGGAGCATATAAATCATATGCACCAAGCTTGTTACATATATAACTGATTCGAGGACCTCTCAGGGACTTGGTGAATACATCTGCCAATTGATCACTGGAATTAACAAAGCTAGTGGTGATGTCGCCTGATTCGATCTTCTCTCTTACAAAGTGACAATCTATCTCAATATGTTTGGTCCTCTCATGAAAAACCGGATTAGAGGCAATGTTCAATGCTGCTTGATTATCACATATTAATGTCATTTGTGTTGCCTCTTCAAATTGAAGCTCTTTGAGTAACTGTTTCAACCAAATAAGCTCACAGGTCACTAATGCCATAGCCCTATATTCAGCTTCAGCGCTAGATCTTGCAACTACACTTTGTTTCTTACTCTTCCAAGATATTAAGTTTCCTCCAACAAGTACACAATACCCAGAAGTGGATCGCCTATCAATGGGTGAGCCTGCCCAATCGGCATCTGAATAACCAACTATCTGAGTATGACCTCTATTTTCATAAATTAGACCTTTTCCTGGAGCACCTTTAATGTATTTCAAGATTCGTATCACAGCATCCCAGTGTTCTTGACAAGGAGAGTTTAAGAATTGGCTTACTACACTGACTGCAAAAGAAATGTCTAGACGGGTGACTGTGAGGTAGTTTAATTTACCAACCAATCTTCTATATCTCCCTGAATCTAAAAATGGCTCCCCATGATTAGGTAGAAGTTTGACATTTGGATCCATAGGAGTGTCAACCGGCTTGACATTCAATAAACCTGTCTCTTCAAGAATATCCATGGCATACTTTCTTTGTGAAATTACTACGCCATCCTTAGATTGGGCTACCTCAATGCCCAAGAAGTAGCGGAGCTTGCCAAGATCTTTAGTTTGAAATTGATGAGATAAATGTTGTTTCAACTGGAGTATCCCCTGTTGATCACTACCAGTTATGACAATATCATCTACATAGACAATCAAGTAAATGCACCCTTGGGTTGAGTGGCGATAGAAAAGAGAATGATCAGCTTCACTTCGAATCATGCCAAATTGTTGCACTACTGTGCTAAATCTACCAAACCAAGCTCGAAGAGACTGTTTAAGACCATAGAGAGACCTCCGAAGTCGACAAACCATGGTAGAGGACTCCCCCTGAGCAACAAACCCAGGTGGTTGCTCCATATACACTTCTTCTTCAAGGTCACCATGCAAAAAAGCATTTTTAATGTCAAGTTGATGTAGAGACCAATGTTTGATGGCTGCAATAGAGATGAGTAGTCTGATAGAGGCCATCTTAGCCACAGGGGAGAAAGTATCATTGTAATCGAGGCCAAAAATTTGAGTGTACCCTTTTGCCATCAAACGAGCTTTAAAACGATCAATCTTACCATCAAGACCAATTTTCACAGTATAAAGTCAACGACATCCTACTAAAGACTTTCCAGACGGTAAAGGAACCAATTCCCATGTACCACTACTCTAAAGTGCACACATCTCGTCAATCATTCCTTGTCTCCACTCTGGGTGAGATAAAGCTTCACCTGGAGATTTAGGAATAGAAACAGAAGACAGGGAAGAAAAACAAGTATAATGCAAAGGAGAAAGACGATGGTAACTCAAGCCAATGTAATGAGGGGATGGGTTACGAGTAGGACGTATACCTTTACGAATAGCAATAGGAATATCAAGGGTCGGATCTGATAAAGAAGGAGGTGGCGGTGAAGTAGTGTTTGGAATGACCTCGGTATCAAGAACAGGTGTAGGGACATATACAACCAATGGTGGTTGACGACGACGGTATGTCTGAAGAGGTTGTATAGTTGGAGGATCAACAAGAGGAGTCTCAAATTGGACAATGGGAGGGGCCACCAGAGGTGTCTCAGGTGGGGTATACATAATAGGCTCTAGTGGTAAAAGAGAAAGTGAAATAGTCTTTGGTAGGTCCAGAAGAATAGTTGCAGACAAAGGATCAGGAAGCGACTCATAGTATGTAACAGACTCAAAAAACGTGACATCAGCCGATATGAGATATCGTCGAAAATTAGGAGAATAACAACGATAACCTTTTTGGGACCGATGATAACCAAGAAATACACATTTTAGTGATCGAGCTGAAAATTTATCAAGACCAGGAGTGAGATTGTGGACAAAACATGTAGATCCAAAGACCCGAGGAGAAAGTGAGTGAAGCGGGGTACCAGAGAAGAGGATCGAGTGAGGGACTTTGTTATCAAGAACAGACGAAGGCATGCGATTTATAAGATAACACGCCGTTAGAGTGAACTAAAGCAACGGGGAGGAAGCTCGTTTATTAGCTCGATCAGTGAAATGACTACAAGTGTGTTTCCCTAACTGACACGACTCACAATTTAAGCTAGATAATTTGGTTAGGTTAGGTACTAATTGTTGAAGTTTGGGAAGACTCGGATGACCTAACTGAGCATGTATAGTAAGAGGAGAATATGTGGTAGGGCATGCTGTTGATGGTTTTGAGAGATAATAAAGACCATTAGACTCACATCCGACACCAATTTGTCGTCCTGATATTCGATCTTGCAAGGTAACATTGCAATTAGTAAATGTGACAACACAGTCATAAGAACGAGTCAATCGACTGATAGAAATTAAATTAAATGGACAGCCAGGCACATAAAGGACATATTTAACTAATAGAGTAGGGAGGATTTGGACAGTGCCAATCCCTTGAGACTATGTTTAGGAACCATTGGCTGAGACTATCTTAGGTAAATAACCAGATGTTGTGTCTTATTACCAGTAATGTGATCAGATGCACCAGAATCGAGAATCCATGGACTATGAGAAGGTGAGATGCAAACCGGTGAATTACCACTTTGTGCGGCCGAAACAGCGGAACTCGAGTTCTGACAATACTCTGCCCACCGAAGAAAATCTTCATAAGTAGCCATAATCAATAAGCAATTACCTAAAACCAGCAGCGAAACAGTGGCGGAAGAGGTTTTTTTTTTTTTTT
>JBBPBS010001102.1:8973376-9001935 GCA_037974835.1 Cicer judaicum | reverse complement strand
AAAAATAAATAAATAAAAAATTTAAATTACAAAATTCTTTAGTAAATCCAAATTTTAAATGGGGATTTTTTAAAGATTTTATTTTTTTTAAAAAAATATAAATTCAATTTTTTAAAAAATTTAAGTTTAAAATGACGATTTCTCAAAAAAAATATTAAAATAACAAAAATAATATATATATATATATAAATTAATATAATTTATAAAGATAAATAAATAAAAACTTTAAATGTCAATTTCTTAAAGATTTTTTTAAAAAAGATATTTTTTTTTAATTTTTTCTTCTGCAACACTTCCTCCTATTTTAGAGCTTTATTTACACTTTATTTTGAAAACTTTCATGTTGAATTCTCTAAAAAGAGAAGAAAAAGTGGTCGCTCACACTTTAGCAAAGATAGCAACATATAAACCTAATCCTCAGTGCTATCATGGTATCTTAATTGTATCGAACAATCTATATTTGATGAAATAAAGTTTCATTCCTGTAAAAAAAAACTCTTTTTTTCATGGGAAACAAAATTTACGACTAGTAATAAAAAAAACGAGTTTAACATCGTTGAAAATTGAAAGTTAAAAAAACAAATTTTTAATAAAAAATTCAATCCTTTTTAGGCAAAAAAAACATTAAATAAAAAAGTATGCAATCTTATCCTTTTGCTTTAACATTCAATCATTTTGCTTCTTTTTTCGTTTATTACTTTTGATAACAGTTAATAAATTAATTTTTGGATTGATCGATGCCACTCTGATTCAATAGTAGCACCTATTAGCCCAAAATTAGTTAGTTTAGCTAGTTGGTTCATATATATATATAGGCTTAATCCTTTGCTCGTTAACAGTGCAAACTTATGGAACTTTTTCAAATAATATCAAAATTAATATATGTCAAACCAATATAAAAAAATTTCCCACATACAATAGTTATAGCTCTTCGACCCACTACCCAACAATTACTCAAGGGTATCATTTAGAAAGCTAGGAAATCATGTTAATGGCATTCAAATGATGCTAAACGAAAATAAAAAACTTTAAAACAGTTGAAAAAGTAATTGGAAATTTCTCTCTAAATTCTCTTATTCTTGATTCTCTAGGTTGATTCCGAGTGTTAAGTCCATGAAAGATCTCTTTACAAGACTAGGTAAAATTGAAACTGTAGAGTTATAGTTGATATGTTTATGGATGTAGTCCATGAAAGATCTCTTTACAAGACTAGGTAAAATTGAAATTGTAGAGTTATGGTTGATATGGTTATGGATGTAGAAGGTGAGACTGGTTTGCTTTTTGCTGGAATCAGGGGAAGGAACCCATCACGTTTTAGATCGAATTCCTAACC
Organism: Cicer judaicum; assembly: GCA_037974835.1. Classification (NCBI taxonomy): domain Eukaryota; kingdom Viridiplantae; phylum Streptophyta; class Magnoliopsida; order Fabales; family Fabaceae; genus Cicer; species Cicer judaicum. The sequence goes on along the minus strand of JBBPBS010001102.1, from coordinate 9,000,602 downwards.
TAAGTGAAAAAGTTGTATCTGAAGGATGTTTTTTCAATCATTCGTGTGTTTCGTTTACATACTTATTCGTACAATTTAGCATAAGCATACTAAAAATGAAACACCACGTACTGCTTATTAGATTGATTCCCTATCATTATGTTTCTTTTCCATGCATCTAAAATTTGTCCATTTTATATTATGCTTTAGTCTTTACGAGAAGAAAAGTTCAGGGAAGATACCATAATAATAATACTACTAATAATAATATAGGTGTAACCCCTTCTCTTCTTCTCATTTCTTTTCTTCTCTCTAAAAACCAGTATATAGATGGGTCTTGGTGTTTACAATCATCAATCTATCATTTTTGCAATCAAAGAAACTGGACCATTTTAATTAACAACTAAACATTCTACAGTCTTTAACTCCAAAATAGATCAGTTTTGAAGACCATCACACATGAGCACAGCCCAAAAACACAACAAAGTTACATAGACTAAACTATATAATAGCCACATCCAAGTAATCACCAATCTGCAGTAATAAAAAACAAGTCAGTGAAAGAATTTTGTGAAATGCAAGCATAAATAAATGCAAGAAGAGTAATTCTTCACCTCAAAACCAAGATCAGCTAAAGCTTTGCCATCATCTAATCTTCCATTTCCATAAGATAATGTCTTACCCACCTTCATAGTGCAATCAAGTAGGAAAGACGAGATATTAGATTGATTCAACAAGAAAGCTATTATTCATGATTGTAACTTACACCAGTAAATTATAGAAGGTACTATTAGAGGTAATAACTTAATTGTATTTTTTGGAAAATATGGAGATCGCTATATCAACAGTATATAGCTTTGGCTTCAAATCACTATATCAACCGTAACTAAAGGGCGCGATTGAGAGGACAGAGGTCTTCAACGCTTTGAGGTGAGGAGTGGGGAAGAAAATAGTAATATATGTTCATGCAGACGGTCAGAGTCTCAACTACAATTTTCTGATTATTAGCAATAACCCTCCTTTTTTTCTCCTCTAAAGTGAATCCCACACTTTAGGTTCATCAATAAGATGCCAAAGGTGTACATGCAGAACCAGAATGATACTCGCCTTAACTCGCACAAACTAGAAAAAATGATATTTTCAAACTTGTGCCAATAGAGGAAAATCAACTTATAGATGTTAGCTTGTTAAGTAACAAAATAAGGAGGGTTTGTGTGATTATTAGCTTAATAAATAAAATTAATGAAACAAAAACAAACAACACTATAAGAATCTTCAAGCATGTGTAGATATTCACTGTTCTGTTCCACTGGAAAAGGACTAGTGAAGTGTAGAATCCCCCACAATAAATATTATATATGAGAAGGCCCGACAATTATACATGTCAAATGATTTAAATTGCACTTGCAAATTGCAATTACAATTGTGATTGATATGCAGAAAATAACGGACAGAAGCTGCTAATGTAGTCATGAGGTTGCGGAGACCACAATAATTTTGTGGCAACCGCGATATAGTAATTTTCTCCACACTCCATAATAACACTCAAATATGCAAGACGTAGTAGTTACTTCACAATTAAACCAGTTGTCCAATTCAACTCACCATTAGTACACACAAAATCATGATTGAAACAACTCACTCATAAAACCAAAACAAAACAAATTGTGTTTTAAATGATGGAGATAAAGTTATAACAATATATAAACACACAAAGGAAAAACATGACAGTAAGAAGAGTAATAAGCAAGAGCCACATAGAGAGGAGATTTACCTCTTGAACTTTGAAACGGCCATTTTTATCAGGAAACACAAAAGCAAAAGAGAGCTTTGCATTTCTTCTTCTTGCAGCAGGAGCCACTTCTTTGACCTATAAAAAAAATTAAAACCAAGCATATAAGCTAAAATGAAAATTCGAAAAACATTATCACTCTATCAAAAAATTTACACATAACAGGGAATTTTATATTCTGACCACTTTTGAAAAACTTAATCTTGTTTTCACTCTAAAGAAACAACACAAAAAATTTATAGGTCATTAAAATGGACAAACAAATTGGTTTCAACTTATGCCAGGACATTGCCAAAAGCATGGCTCACTAATAATAGCTAAATAAACTATATCGGATCCGGTCAACATAAACAACCAAAGTGTGTTTGGTTAAACAGATTAATTAAGCATTTATTGAATAAACGCTTATCATATACAAGCACTTATACATAATCTATTTCTATAATCAAACATGAAACAAGTTTATACTGCTTTTACAGAAACTACAAGCTATTTTCCTAATCACTCAAGTTAAAATCAACTTATGTGCACACCATTTACTATTATTTTAAAGCTCACTCAGACACTTACACCCTACGTAGCACTAACACTTAAAATTGAGTGACCGATACCAACACAACACAGACACATGTTACACTTTCTTAAGTTATCACTCGTGTCCAATCTTTGTGTCTGTGTTTCACAACTTACAACTTTCACCTCACACAAAGTGTTTAAGCTATAATATAATTCCATATAAACTATAAATTAATAACCAATTCCAAACTAACACTTAATTAAACACTTATTAACAAGATACTTTGAAAAAAAAAACTTAAAAAATGACGATTATGCTATGAAATAATCTCAAATATGTTCTAAATAACTAAAACAAAATACTACACCTAATTGGAGTAAAATGTTATAAGAAAAGAAAAAAAGTGTGAAAAAGATAGGGTTAGAGAGCGAAATACAAGATCGGTTAATTCTCTGAGAGTAGCGTCTTTCCATGTATAAATCTGAACTTCATCCTTAGGCTCCTTCCCTCTAACTGAAAAATCATCCATTGTATGATGACTTCCAATCTGAAAAAACAAATAAGAACATTATTAGTGAACAAAAACCGGTTATCAGAAAGAGGAAAAAAGAGGTTAGTGTAGTAGTGAGGTACCTTAGTGAAAACACGGAGAAGCAAGGGGCAAGTCTGGAATTAAAAGAAAATAATATAGTCAAGTTGAAAGAGAGAGAGAGAGAGAGAGAAAGAATGGAAGAAAAGAAAAGAAGTTAGGTTAGGAAACCTTTTCGCGATCGACGGGTTCGAGGCGAGGGCGAGAGGAAGGAGGAGGGGGACCTCTAGGAGGCGGAGGTAATGGTCTTCCACTTTGTCGTTTTGCACCTCCCTCGCTCATCTCTTCTTCTTCTTCTTCTTCTTCTTATGTTTTCAGTTCTTTCTTACCACTGGTGATTGAATTCTCTTCAATTTTTAGACACACCTCGCCTATTCACTACTACTACTCAATTCATTCAGTTAATTAAATTAAATTAAATTAATAATAACTATTGGGCCAGTATGGGCCTCCTTCGGCCGTGTTTGCTTTTTTGCATCCTTTTTGCTTATCCCTCTTGTAAAATTTTCAAAACAAAAATATTAATTTCTGCTAGAAAAAATTTTAGAGTGGGGAAATAGTGTTTAATATAAGATAAAAAGACTTTCGAATTTGATTAATATTTAAAAAAAAAAATTGTCTTACTCCAATATTTTTGTAAGTATGACTTTGGAATGCATGGATAGTGTCTCAAAGTATGAGTTGTTTGTTTGCAAATTTATTTTTTGTTTAATTTTTATTATCATTTTTATAAATAAAAAAAATTATTTTGAATTTTTTTTACATCTTGATATTATTTATTTTCATTTTTAAATTATGTCAATGTGTGATAAGACTTAGTCAAATAAGTGTCATGGACTTTTAGCATTGTTTGCTAGTTGATTTAGTCAAGTTTGTTTCATTAATTCTAGTTAGAACGTGAGGTGGAGTTTGTTACGATGTGTTTGTTTTCTCTATTTATTTGTTTCACTTTCACAAAGAATAAACAAGTCATTTCTCATAAATGTTATTTGCATATAACAATCTCGTACGAGAGTAATGACTTGAGAGGTGAGTTCAAAAGCAAACTTTGCAGCAACCTCCATTTCGAAGTTTGATGGCGGCTACGATCATTGAAGCATGGTCATGGATAATCTCCTTCGATCCAAGGAGTATTGGGTTGTTGTCGAATCAAGCTACACAAAGTCAAAGAATATGGATGAGAAGACAATAGCGCAAATAAAGAACCTAGAGGAGATGAAGCTGGGGGATTTGAAGGCTAAGAATTACTTGTTTTAGTCGTTAGACAAGTCAATTCTAAAGAAGATTACGCATAAAGAGACATCTAAACAACTCTGGGATTCCATGAAGTTGAAGTGTCAAGGTAATGCTCGAGTGAAAAGCTCAACTCAATCGTCTACTCGGGACTTTGATCTCTTCACAATGAAGCAAAGTGAATCGATCACTGATTACTTTGGTCGAGTAATGAAGGTTACAAACAATATGAGTAGATACGAGGAAGATGTGAATGATGTCAAGATCGTTGAGAATAAATTGAGAACCCTCACTAATACGTGGAACTATATTGTTTGTTCCATTGAGGAAGCCAAGGACATAGATCATCTACATGTGGATGTATTGCAAAGTTTTTTGCTCGTTCATAAGCAAAAGATCAAAGCAAGTGGAGAAGTTGAACATGCTTTGAAGGTAACTCAAGAAGAGAGTTATGGTGGAAGAAGACGAGGAAGAGTTGCTTTCCAAGGAAATCAAGGACAAGGCAGAGGTAGCCAGCCATGGAGTAAAGACATATTTGGGTGTTACAAGTGTCATAAGCTTGGACACTTTCAGTACGGGTGCTAAGCAAATTATGCAGATTTGGAGGAATCATAAGAAATGGTGCTAATAGCGTGTGTTGACACACTTAGAGGTGATCAAGATGTTGTATGGCATATTGACTCTCGGTGCAGCAATCACATGTGTGGTGATTCATCACTCTTTTGTAAGTTAAGAGAAGAGTTCAACAAGGTAGTTAGATTGGAGAATTATGCAAGCATGAACGTTGTTGGAAAACGAAGTGTTCAATTAACTATAAAAGGAGTGAATCACTTTGTACGAGATGCGTATTATGTGTCCAGTTTGAAGAATAATCTTCTCATTGTTGGGCAACTGCAAGAAAGGGGTTTGGTTGTACTAATACAATCAAATGAGTGTCAGATATATGACCACATAAAAGGTTTGGAATTCCAAGCCAACATGGCAGCAAATTGAATGTTTGTGTTGTTATCGAGCACTCAATAAGTCAATAGGGAAAACAAGGAAGAACGTTTCCAAGCAACCACTAAAGATGTGGCTCACCTTTGGCACTGAAGATTCGGTCATCTCAGCTACAAACGATTGAAGACTTTGCAAATAAGAGGCATAAGGAAAGGCTTGCCAAGTTTTTCAGAGGGTGAAATTGTGTGCACTGATTGCTTGAAAGGGCAGCAACATCGAGATGTAATCCTAAGGAGAAGTACATGGATAACATTGGCAAAATTAGAGTTGGTCCACGTTGATATTTGCAGTCCAATTTCTCGGTTTTTGGAGGGCAACAAGAGATATTTCATTTGCTTCATTGATGACTATAATAGGAAGGTGTGGGTGTATTTTCTTACTTATAAATCATATGCATTCAGTACTTTTAAGCTATTTAAAGCTCTTGTTGAAAAAGAAACATGTTTGTCCATTAAATGTCTAAGAACGAATCGTGGAGGTGAATTCACATCAGACGAGTTCAAGGAATATTGTGCAATGAAAGGAATCAAGAAGCAATTAATTGTTGCATATACACCGTAGCAGAATGGAATCGTCGAGCGGAAGAATAGAACCACGATGAATATGGCGAGGAGCTTATTGGTTAAGAAAAATGTTCCAAGAAAATTATGGGCAGAGGCGGTGAACTGGGGATTCTATGTTCTTAATAGATGTTCAACACCATTGGTGAAGGAAACGACGCCAGAGGAAGCTTGGTGTGGGGTGAAGCATTTAGTCGGGCACTTAAGAGTCTTTGGTTGTATAGCATATGTTCATGTACCAGATGCTCGACGAACAAAGCTTGAAGATAAGAGTCGTTGTTGTTTCCTTTTGGGTGTAAGTGAAGAATCGAAGGTATATCGACTATTTAATCCTACCTCCAAGAGGATTATTATCATCTGAGATATCTTAGGAGAAGACGGGCAATGGAATTGGGAGAAGAGCTCTGAAGAAGATAACACATTTGATTTGGAATGGGAAGATGAGAAAAGTGAAGAGAGGGAGGAATTGACTAATGGTAATGAAGAACAAAATGCAGCTTTTTTAGTGACAGAACCCCGAAATAGAATAGCGCTAGGGTGGATGAATGATTATGTCACTGGTGAAGGTCTTTCCGATAAAGAGAAAGAGGTACAAACTCATTTAGTCTTGTTTGTTCATGTCGTTCATTCTAATCCTACTTTATTTGATAAGCAGTAAATGAGGAGAAATGGAGGATAGCCATGGATGCATAAATGAGATCAATTGAGAAGAATGGAATGTGGGATCTCACGAAGCTGCCGAAAGGAGCTAAAAAAATAAGAGTCAAATGGGTGTACAAAACAAAGTTGAATGATCTTGGAGAAGTGGAATAATACAAGGCTCGCTTGGTCGCCAAAAGGTATGCTCAAGAATACGAAGTTGATTATGAAGAAATATACGCTCTTGTAGCTCATATGGACACAGTTCAAATAATTTTGGCACTTGCTGCACAAAAAGGTTGGTGTGTGTTTCAGTTGGACGTGAAGTCAACCTTTCTTCATGGAAGTTAGCTGATAATGTGTACGTAGAAGAACCAAGGGGTTACATAATAAAGAATGAGGAGCATAAGGTATACAAGCTTAAAAAAGTTTTGTACGGACTCAAGCAGGCACTACAAGCATGGTTCATGCGAATTGAATAATGCTTTAGAAATGAAGATTTTGAGAAGGAGTATAGTGAGCAAACATTGTTTACCAAAGTCAAACAAGGTAAATATTTGATCATTAGGTTGTATGTTGATGATTTAATTTATACTGGAGAAATGATGTCTGAATTCAAAGAGTCATTAACTTGTATGTTGATGATCATTAGCTTGTATGTTGATGATTTGATCATGGCTTAACAAAGAATGATGGAAAAATGATGTTTGAATTCAAAGAGTCCATGATGAAGGAATTTGATATGTCAAACTTGGGTAAGATGAGGTGTTTTCTTGGTACTGAGGTAGTTCAGTTTGATGGTGGTATATTCGTCAGTCAAACAAAGTATGTGATGGAAGTGTTGAGAAGATTTGGAATGGAGCATAGCAATTATGTTGAAAATCCAATGGTTCCGGGATTTAAAATCTCCAAAGATGAAAATGGTGTTGAAATAGATGGTTCATTTTTCAAGCAGCTGATTGGAAGCTTGATGTACTTGGCCACTACAAGGCAGAACATAATGTTTGCAATTAGCTTGCTGAGCAGGTATATGTCAAGACCTACATAAGTTGATTATTCGACAACGAAGAGAATTATGCGCTACTTGCAAAGTACGACAAAATTTGGCATTCTTGACAAAAGGAAGGAAATTGAGAATTGATTGGCTTTATTGATAGTGATTATGATGGATCGGTGGAGGATAGAAAAGTACTTCAAGTTATGTTTTTATGCTAAGTGGAGCTGCAATAGCTTGGTCTTCTCGAAAGCAACCAATAGTAACGTTGAGCATGACAGAAGCCGAATTTGTAGCATATGCGAAAAGTAGTTGCCATGCAATATGGATGCAAAGGGTGCAGAAGAAGATAGGCCACAAGGGCAGTAAAAGTACTGCCATCTTTTGTGACAAAAGCTCACTAATTAAGCTGTCGAGGAACTTGATGATGCATGGTAGGAGCAAGCACATTGATGTACGTACCATTTCTTAAGGGAGCTTGTGAATGATGGAGTTGTGTAGCTTCAGTTTTGTGGTACAAGGAATTAGCTAGTTGACATCCTCACCAAATCGCTGAAATTCGAGTCATTTCGGGAGCTAAAAAGGAAGCTTGGAGTTTGTGATTTTCCGAGAGTTAACTAGCTGCAAATGCAGGCTAGTTTAAGGGAGGGAATAATAAGGCTTAGTCAAATAAGTGTTCTTGTCTTTAACATTGTTTGTTAATTGATTTAGTCAGGTTTGTAGTCAAGTTTGTTTCCTTAATTCTAGTTAGAACGTGGATTGTAGTTTGTTACGACACGTCTGTTTTCTCTATTTATTTGTTGCAATTTCATAAAAAATAAACAAATCATTTTCCATAACTATTATTTGAATCTAACATTTTGATAATGTGTTTGGTTTAACTAATTTTAAGAACCCAATTTGTACAATAAATTTTTCAAAATAAATTATTTAATAATAATAATATAAGAAAAATATTTATCAATGAAAACATATATAAATAAAATTTTAGTGGGTCAAGTGCTCCACAAGCATGATTCTGAATCTGTCATCGACATAATAATTTCGTTAAATCTATGATTATATATTTTGTTTATCTCGTTCCATTGACTAATTGGACAAAGACTTTACCGTTTAAAGACAAATTTAGAAGATTGTTTAACTTAAACTTACATTTTGAAACTAATAAACTAATAGTGTCATTGCACATAGTGACGTGTATCCTGATTATTCAATTAAAATTAATTATTTAAATTTAAATTAAATTTTTATTTTTTAATTTAATTTAAAACTTAGACTTTAATCTCGATTAAACAACCAACATAGACATGTTACGACAATTTTTACTATATAAACATCAGCAACCTTGACACACCACAGAAGCAGATGATATAGCTTTGGCATTTTTAGGTTTGTATCAAATTTAACAGCAGAAGAAGAAACTAACTAGTCCTGCATGAGATTCCACTACTCTGCTTCAGTGTACAGCGTCATCATAGTAAATATCGACAAAACCTGTTCCTACTCAAAATAATTAATTATATATTTTTTCCTTCTAAAAATAATTGATTTATTTTTAAAAAAAAATATTTCAAAATAATTGACAACTTTAATTTCTAATGCACTTCTTTTTTACTCTTTAATTAATATTCTATTTGTATCATTAACAATTCAATGTCTTTTAGACAAAATATATTTTACGATTTCTTAACTTAAATATTTTAATTAACGATTTAATCATTTAGTATTAAAATAATATTATCTTTTTTTTATAGAAATCTAAAAAATTTATCACTATCTTCAACCAAAACTCTAAAAATTAATAATCGTCTTTAACAAAAGTCATATTTTTATCAAATTCATAACTCAAATATCCAAATAAACTTACATTTTCATCTTTAACAACAATAATAACATCAAATAAAGAACTCATATTTTAAGATTTAAGTTATGAATTTGATTTGGAGAATAATATAAAGAAACATTAGTGATTTGAGGATTCAAATTTTGAAGTGTGAGTTATTTATTTGATGAATTTAATGTTGTTGTTCAAGATGAAAATATGAGTTTATTTCAATATCTGATTCAAGTATTTGATGAATATATAATTATTTTTTTTTTAATTTGATGATAAATTTTATAGGTTTTGATTAAAAATAATGATGAATTTTTTGAATTTATGTAAATAAATAACATTATTGATATTTTAAAATATAAACGATGAAATTGTTAATTAAAATTAAATAAAAGATTAAACCAAAGGAACAAAAGATATTCAATTGAATTGTTAATGGAATTAAATTAAGACACAACAAAAAAAATCTTTTGCTTATCTTTCAATATACATTTATGACATTGATAATACCCATTAGTACTTAAGAAAAATAATTTAATAAAAATAATATTCTTTATTTTTTATTTATACATTCTTCTGAACATGTATCAAATGATCAAATGAGTCAATTATTTTAGGATGGAAAGTAAAAACTTCAATATATAAAGACATCTAAAAAGAAATTAAAATTTATAGACGTTGAGGTGTTTTTAAGTTTATTAGGAAGACATATAGAGATAAATCAAAATTCTGCTTGTATGAAGATTTTCTCTGATTAATATTCCCCAACAATACTTCATATTTTTCCATACTCAAACTTCTTTTTTTGAAAATAAAATAATCCTGTAATAATAATTTAAACTTTACTATCTAGAATTTTTTTACAACACTGATCTACACAAAGTGGTGTGCAATATCTGATAAAGGATCTATGAATTATCCGTTCTGATATCATATCCCTCAAATTCTATTCTTCGGATGGAATAAAGATGGCAGAATCAAATTGGTTTACCACTACTCAAGAATTTAATGACCAATCAAAATTCTGGTAAGATATATTAACAGGTCCATTATCACTTAAGAGATGTGTCACAAGACCTGCTTTATTTGGATTCAAATAATTAAGTATCCACTTAAGTATGCCTTTCTCTTGTCCAAAATCCCCACTGAACCTGCAAAAATGTATTTCATGAGAAAGGATCAAGAAATTGAATTCAGTGCAGCTATAATATGAAATACAAATACTAACACGGACACTGAATGGCAAATACAACCCTGACAAATTGATATTGACAATAACTTGAAAAAATTTATTACTTAAATGTAATTAATGTGGCAGTGTTGTGTCGTATCAGGGTAAGACACTCCCACATGTCGAACACTGGGTCACACCTCCGATCAGAAGTGCTGGTACTATAAGTTAGAATTGCTTACCACTTGAAAATCCGTGTGAGATGAACAATTCGCTTCTCTAGGTCCACTTCAATTCCATCATTCTCAAAGAATTCTCTTGTAGCACCTCTTAATTCATCTACAACTCTATTTGGTGAGAAGAACCTCACGTTTGGGCTAGATTTTGTACCATTGCAAAGTCCAAAGTGAAATAATGGACTCAACTTCACAAGAGCAACCTGCAGTTTGTAAGAAATAGGTTAATCTAATCTCTCTATAACCGAACATTTACATGTTTGAATTTCCCTTTGTGAGAGATAAAAGTAAAGTTAGAATCATAAAATGATTTTGATTTTGATTTGATGTTTCAAAAATGGTTTTTAGCTATAAGCTATTAATTATAGGTTTTATAAAGAGAAAACAATTTCAAATATATTTTCAAATTATTTTTACGTGAATGTATTTGAACATAAGCTGTTACCACTTTTAACTTTAATCAATTCATACTATAACAATCATACTATAACAACGATATGGAGTCACTGCTAACACAAGAAATTCAGTCTAAAAACCTTTTATGAAAGAAAAACAAAATCATTTGTTTTTAACAGAATGCATAACCCTGTATTGCGCCATCTAAAAAAACAATGGAGCTGTCACAAGAGATCTGTATCCTTTTTAATCTATCTCAGTTGAAGATTAGTATGTTAATTGTCTTATTGATGTTGTGGTTGTTTATACAAAAACAGAACTAAAAATTGATTAAAACAATTTACCTCTAACCGCCTGTCTCTGGTGCTTAAGGGCTTCATTAAGGAATATGGTGACCTCTGATTGCATCTGAGAATACCATTTTCAATAATGGCAAGAGAATAAGGATATCCTCCAATCAAATACGAGAAATCATTGAAGAATGATCTCCTATCAATTACACCTTCCGGACACCCTACACTAATGACAATATGGATGACCATGGCATTATACAAATTTATGAAGAAGGCAAGTTTCTCATTTTCTGATAGGTCCACCATATTCACGCGCTGCAGATCTTGAGTCATATTTACATACCTGCATTTAGAAAAGAAAAACAGCAAGATAAATAAGTATTAACGCTAGAAATTAGTAATCTCATACTAATGTGAAAAACTAGGCAAACTACAGATGGTGGAGGCCATAAGGAATCCACCCCAAATGAAGGAAAACTTTGAAGAATCGGCTTTGCAAGCTTTGTAGTCGACTCAACGGACCAGATTGACAACAACTTGGACACTAACATCAAGGTTTTTAATGACTCTGAATGTAAGCCAGTATAATTAAAAACCTTGTCAATGAAAGCGTGATTTAAAAACCTTGTCAACGAGTAGATTATCATATATTAATTGATATCCACATATCATATTGTCATGAAATAGAAACCCATCTAGATGACTGGTTGCAGCAAGAATAAGGAAGCAAAGTAGAAGGAGGAATGTAAGTTACTTTTGACAAAGTAAAGGACGTATTTGAATTATTAGTAATTTCATGGAACTATTTGAGAGCGGCATACAAAATAAGGAACTACTTTGATGGTTTACTCTCTCCACATTTGTATTCACATTATGCCACAATATAAAGAATTAAATATAAGAATAAATTAAGTATTGTGACTATCACACACTGATCATACCTACGAAATTCTTCGCTTTTGCTAATGGCCTCATAATCAACATGTTGTCTATCATCAGAAGCATAAGACTCAAGAATGGCAGACATAATCTTAGTAAGCCTTTCGCAGACAGAAGCTGCTGTCTTTGGTTCATTGTCATTTGTGGCACCACGGAAATTAAAGCATCTCGGGGCAAAGGGTTCATGCTCAAGGAAACGATACAAGTCATTTCCCTCTTCAAAATCATTTTCCCTACAAAAGAAAGTTACCAATGCCAATAAGGAAATCACCAAAAATATTGTGACTCATTAAATTAAAACAGCATATAGCTTCATTAGACTCAAAAGCTCTTTTCTTACCCAAAAACATGATGGATGAAGTGCTTTCTGGATAACTCTTTTCCAATTTCAACAGCCTAAAAAATTGTTCACGAATGCAAAATTTAATTTTAGGGGAACATTAAAGCTAAAAAAATCGAAAGTTGGGAGAAGTGTTTAAATATGGAACCCCAAAAAATTCGATTTTTTTTACAACTTAAAAAGCAATATTAGAAACAGACAGAACATGAAATGAATAATAGCAATAATAATAATAATGAAATATTTCCAAAGCCAAAATCAGGAGTTCAGGACATATGATATCAAATTTGTTATTACTTTTTATTTTTTAATAAAATAAAGTTGAGTTAGAGTTAAATATACTTTTATTTATTTACTTTTTTACTAAATATTCGATCATATTATTGTTTTTAATTTATTTTCATTATTTATTTGTTTAAATTATAAAAGTTATTCATTTTTATCAAAATCTTTTTAAAATATTTATATAATTATTGTCATGAATTGTTAAATTCCAATATTTAATCAATCATAAAGTTAAGTGCATAAATTTTAACAAATACAAAATAAAATATAAAAAAAAATTATTTAAAAAAATTTATATCTATTTTAATTTTTGTAAGAATTTTTTTTTAAAGACAAACCTATAATTAAATAAAATGGATTTATATATATATATATATTGATAATTGCTAAAAAAAAATAATTATTATTTATTTTTATCATTTTTGTTGTGATTGTAAAACTAATTAAAATTTATTACGACAAAAATCATTTAGAGACAAATACAAATAATTAAAATAAATGTAAAATAAAAATAAAAATATATCATAATTATATTTAAATCAATAAAGTAATATTATCATTTGTTCCCAAAAGAATTATAGGTTATAAAGGTTCCTCTCTCCTTATTAATCAAGGAAACAATCGTGCAGGCCTATAGAACTAAGAAAGTTCTCCATAATATAGTACTACCTCCTGTATTTCAAGAAACATTAATTGATAGAATTCTTTTATATTCTTTTTAATGTGAAATATATACAATACTTTCTAGAGACTCACATACTCCGATATACAACATTTAATATTAGAGGTGTATTAGAAATAACATTCAATTTTTAAAAAATAATTGTTTTTGTTTTTAAAACTAGAGATAGTATATCTTATATTTGTGATTAAATTGTGCTAATGCTGCGACCAACTGCGTGTTTAGCAAATTGTATTTTCTTTTCCTTTTGATATAATTGTTTTTAATTGAAGAAAAACGTTTTCAGGTAGTTGTTGAAATCAAAAAGGGCTCAGCACAAACACTTAATAGTTTGCTTTTCAAATATGATGTATGACATTTTATGACTGTGTATGTTTTTTTTTTCTTCCAAGTTATTCATTACTAGTATTTTATTTTTAGATGCACAACTGCTCCCATATGAATTAGAAACAATTGCATAATTATTATTTTATTTATTTATTACTTCTACTAATTAAAAATGTCCACTAAGAATGTTAGCTACTGACGCAACTTAAGAAGTGTTTGAGTCTGACGTCGAAATGCCGTGCCGTACGAGCCAAACGTGACAACATAATTATTCTTTTTATTTTTTAGATAAAACTTGTTTTTATTTATATTTTTTTATAATAAGATAGCCCTTTCCGTCTCACCAAGTTGTGGAGGTAAAACAAAAAACAAAAAAATAATCAAAAGATTATTCACAGTACAGAAAAGTTCAAAATATCAAAATGATACTTTGGTTGTTCCACGTTAGATAGTTAAATGTGTGATGTATAATTATTATAATCTTTGAATAATGTATCAATCGAACTTGACATATAAAATTGACCTATATCCGTCTTGAATTTGTGAAAACAAATGTATATTAGTAATGATTTATTATTTAATAAAGTTGAAGTCATTTTAATCAAGAAAAAAGTTGAAGTCATTAGAATACAAATAATTTTACATAATTTTTTAAAGAATATCTATTAACTAAACAATCATTTTTTGATAATTGATAAAAGTTAAATAAAATATAAATATGCAATTTACAATTTTATATGCTGTAGAGTGTTATATTTTGTTTTGAAGAAACCAAACATAATTATATTCAAAGATATCACAAAACCTCACTCTTAAGATCAACCAAAAGAGATAATTGAAATAAAATTTAATTAATAAAAATTAATGTATTTAACTTATAATATAAATTAGATATATTAATTTTTATTTACTAAATTTTAATTCAAATATTTTTTATAAAAAAGATTTAAGAAATAAATAAAAAAACTTAAATTTTGATTTATTATTATAAGTAAAAATTATCCTTGATAAAAAATATATTTAATTTAAAAATATCTAATGTAAATAGTTACTAGTAAGTACTTTTATTTATCATTAAAAAGGTAATTCAATTATTTTTTTACAATGCACTTTTTTATGATTATATTCTTTAATTAATATTATTAACATCATTTTTAATATAATAGATTTTAATACAAATAATTCAATAAAAGCACTATTATCTTCTTTATTTATAGATTTTTTTAATTTTATAATAATGATAAATATTATTATAATTAATTTATAAATTATGAATTTAAACTCGAATTGTGAAATACAATTTAATAATATCAATGTTTATTAATTCAATTCAATTATAATCGAATAACTAAATGGAATCACCCTAAGAACACTAGCATAATCCAAAAAGAATAAACATAGCAGGATAGCACCGTCATCATTTTGAAAACCGAATCATGACCTTTCAACACACGAGCTATGTTATCATCATCATACCTCTCAAAGCCGTGCGTGTTGTGATTATTACTGTTAATGTTTCTTTACCACATCCAAAAAAACTTTGCCACACACAAAACAATCAAATTAATGAAAACTTAAAGAGTACAACTGGTACTCTCTGTTAAAACTATTTTACGCAAAATTTTGCATTTTGACACTTAACATATTCATATTCAAAATACTCGTTGTGTAATAAAATACAAGCAAACAGTATATATTTGAAACAAATTGCTTCTAAATACCTACGTATAATCTTTTACTAATATTTTACAATGCAGTGGGTATATAATAAAATGAAATGATGTAGCAAAACAATATCATCCCATAGTAATAATGTAAAATTGATTTGTATTAATGGTATTTTAAGCTCATAAATGAACCACCCGTCATTCTCCTCACTTATATGTCCCATTAGCCCATTATTACTAATAATTTTTGAAGTCATTAATTTCATTTACGATAGTATTATCACACATACTCCTATATTTATGATACGAGTAAATTTAGTTAATGTAATTTAGTAAAATAAACAAAACGTACTCGACACAGAAACAATAAGGAAATCCATAATAAATAAGTAGACAAATACGGTATACGGAAGCGTACCTCGTTACGCGCGCATTTGAGGTATTGAACCACAACCTCCACCAACTCGTCCCCTTCAAAACAATTCTTAACAATTTTCATTCTCCTTAACCGATCTTGAATCGTTATCTTCTGCCGTAAAATACTAACAACTCCAACCATCTCATCCGTCCGATCATCCTCTTGATAATCATAACCGTACACAGGCGGTAAAGGCGCATCATCGCCGGCAAAATTCTCCGCCACAATCTCCTCCAACCTCCGATCAAATTCCCCGCTATTTCGAAGCGAATTCAATGCAACTAATCCTCCTATAAGCTTCCCGTTGAAGAAAATCTGCGGCACCGAAAGTTTTCCTGTTCTATCTCTCAACTCCTTCTCCCTCTCGCGAAATACATCGACGTTGATTTCAACGAACTTAAGCTCTTTCTCTTTGAAGAATTTCCGAACCGCCGTACAGTCTCTGCAACCTGACCTCGAAAAGAACGTGATTCTCCCTTTCATCGTCGGTTCCTCTTCCGATTTCACCTTCACCACAACTTTCAGACCTGAAAGGTTGAACTCCGTAACTTCATGATTCCGATCGTTATTCTCCGTCTCGTTCTCTTCAATCGATTGCCGGAACGAGGACACTCGTTTTGCAATCGCCGCCGATAAGTTGATACTCCGCTGACGAATGAAACTTCCGAACGCCGGCATGGAGCCGGCGACGGAGAAGCTCGATTGAGATTCGTCATTTTCAATTGTTTTTAAAGTCTCCGGCGGAACCGGCATCGGGAGAAGTGAATGAGGAGGAATAATCCCTACGTTGCCATGGGTTTTACTATCTGCACCCCCATCATGGTAACTAATTTGGTTGTTAGTAACGGCTTCGTAGCCGTTAACGTGATTTTCGGGTGAATCAGAATTACTGTGAAGTTGGTTGTTGGACTGGAGTTGAACCGTTTGGGTTGGCTTATCGGTTTCCGGGTCGTTAGATTCGGAACCCATTACGGCGAAATTGAAAGGAAGTTAGATTGCGGGGAGAGAATGTATAAAAGGGTTGATAATAGCGAAGAATATATAATTTGGTGTTGTTAGGAAGATTCTTAAATCTTTAAAAAAAAAATTGTAAAAAGAAAAATCTTTAAAATATTCAATTGGAATATACTGTGAAAAGGTCCAATAAAGGGGCAGATAATTTTTTTTTTTACATAGAGGTGCAGACAAACTTAGTCTTTTTGTTTTTATCCCTTTTTCATTTTTATTTAAATAATTACTTACTCTAAATACATTTTGACTTTTTTTCTTTCGAAATAAATATATTTTGATTTTTGTTAATATTTTTGACTAGATGGAATATAATTGTTGAGTTTGTATTCATTTAATTTTAATCTCTCGTAATTTTATTTTGGATCGAGAATTTATAGTTTATAAATCATAAAAGAACTTTATATGTAAAATTTTATATAAGTATAATATTATTAGATATATTATTGAAATTTTTGAAAATTAACAGTATTAATAAAAGTGTATAAACATTAATTTTAATGTATTTTAATATCATATCATATAATTTTAGATATGTGTAAAATTTTATATAATTTATATAATATAAATTTTCAAATCAAATAAAAAAATTGAAAAAACAAATGTAAAACTAAAATAGATAGAGATAATTAGAAGAAATTTAAATTAAAATGATCTAAACTCGTCATTTTTATGGATAACAATATTAGTCGGTCGCCTTGCCATTAGCCTAAAAAGTGAAGCGAGACATGGCGGTCAACAATATTAAACAATCATAAATATATACAAACATTTCAGACTTATTTCAAAGTATGTCATAAATACTTCCTTGCACCTCAACCCTACTCAAAGAATGTAATTTAATGCTTCTACATAAAATTTATATATCAAAGTGAGTCAATAAATAAAAAATCACATACATCATAAAGTAATATACTAGAAAATGCATAATTTTAATAGGATAAATTTGTTTATAGAATACATATAATTTTTTTATCAAAAATTAAAATAGTACTCAATAATACAAATTTAAAAATTTAATACAAATTTGTCCCGATTTAAAATGTTCACATATATATAAATACATAATATATAATTTAAATATAAATACAAATTATTTTGTTCGTTGTAAAATAATATACTATTTGTCATAATGTATTTCAAATTTTGTATTATTGACAACTTTTTTATTAGATCCATGATTGAGTATTGATTATTTGACGATCAAACAAAAAATAAATTAATGATTATCTTGACAATTAGACAATATAAAATAAACTCGTTTATAATTGATTATTGATTAATTATTAAATATAATAAATTACCAATTTTATTAAACAAATTTAATTACCACTCTGTTTTGAATACCTGAAATTCACCTAAACCCAATAGAATTTTATGTTAAAACCTTATGCCACATTTTTCTATCATTGCAAACCCTAAATAGCCCTTTTTATTACTATATACACCAAGAAGATACGAGTAATATTTAATCTCGTAGGTGAATTTATTGAGAATCTTATCATATTAAAGTTTTTCAATATTGATTATGAATTTGTTTTTTATCAAATACATACACAGGGAATCGAGCAAATTTTTATAAGTCAAGAAATATGGAATCCTACTACAATTGCACTTTGAGTGATGAAGTTCTCAATATTATGTTATTTCCATAATTTAGTTATGAATATTTGTCATATTTTCGTTATTTCCCCTGATAAGTCTAGATTTATATATCTTATAATTTTCTTTATAGAATTCCAATATAATTCGTGAATAATTTCGATTGTAATTTTTAAATGGTTTATGATTATTTAATATATTTACTATTTAGTTATGTTGTTTACTTTTTATAGTAGATAAAATTTCAAATTAGTTGTTTACGTTTACAAATCATAATGTTTGCATAAGTAGGTGGTAAAAAATTGATTACAATACAATTCAATTGTTAGATAAGTTTTTGGATGTTACGTTTTTATCACCTAATATATTTTAATTGTTTTTTTTATATAATATCTTAAAATGACATTGTAGAGAAGTATATACTAAATTAGTAATATCAATCACAAGGAATTAATAGGGGTTTGAATTGTGATTCATTTTAAAAATATTAAGTCTTGCTTTTAATTTAACTTAATTCAAAATCAATATTGGTTACAAATAAAAATCTAGAACATTCTGGGTGAGTTAAAAAAAAATAAAACAAATTTATTTTTAGGAGATATGTGATAGTGAGTGAAAAATAAATAAGGATAGAGATAAGGAGATCACATAATGATATATTCAAATTCACCCAATGTGGGTTACGTTCAGTCCTTTAAAATCTGCGAGTTTTTCCACTAAAGTGCTTGCTACAAGAATATTCTTGCCTTTACATTATCTTTCTCAATCACTCATGATCAGATATAGAATTCACTTTTCAACATTGAAAAGATTTTTATAGTTATCTTTCAGCTCATAAATAATTTTTACAAGTTACCTTTTAATCATTAAAAGGATTTTTACAACATACCCAAACTATCTTAAAAGATAAATTTTGAGTTTCAAATTATGTGTACGATAAAAGGTTTTAGGATCAGAATGTACTCAACACTTGTTTCAGATTGATTATCAGCAATAACTCAATAAAGCGATCCTTGAATATAGTAGGAGAAAGTTGAAGTTTTGCTTGAAAAGTTTTGTTGCTTGTGTATGATTGTTTGAGTGTTGGAATGATTGCACTGGAAACTCTTGCTATTGTCTTCACTGTGATGTTCCTTTTATAGACATGAAGAAGGTTACAAAAGACTCATTATAACTGTTACTAATCTTGAGGAAAACGTCTGTTTAGAATGAGATCTAATAGGCATGTGTGCTATTCAATCCAAAACGTTCTTCTTTAAAACCAAAATGTTCTTGGTTATGTATTTTTTGAAAAACGCGGATGAGTGATTGAGTAACTGTTTAGTGTCAAGCCCTTGTCTTAGAGACATGCTAATCTTTCTGCACAAAGTGCAACAAAAATATATTTTTGTCCTTATTGTCCTCGCTTACAACTTATCAATCTAGATATTAATCTTAGAGATCAAGAGGTTGTTTTGCTTATTTGAGCCTTCAATTTGATTATAATTTTGAATAGTCTTGATATTCTTTTATCTTGAGGTTTTGACTATGGAGAATGATTTGTTTTAATTATGTCCTTAAAATGAAATAACTAGATTGATCTTTTATAAACCAGAATGATCTTGATAAACCAGAAGGATCATTTGATGAATGATCATTTGATTAACCAAAATGATCTTGATATCAATCTTCAATTTTAATTAAGTTAGATGTTCTTTATTTAGTTCATGGTGGAATCATTGATTATGGTATGTAAGTATTTGATATCCTATCTTTGAATAAATCCCTCAAATACACAAATTAAATAAAAATATAATCAAAATCATGATTAGAGATGATTTAACTTGTTTGTTTATCTTCAAAACACTTGATTTCAAATTTTGTCTCTATACATGTTTTATATCTCTTAAATTAATCGATAAGGTTATAAATGTTTATTGTTCAGTAAGATTACAATTTTTCAAGTTTATTTCATAAAAAATATTTATTTGATTTTAATCACTCTTTTGAATTTGTAGGATATTATTTTAGAGACTTAAAATATCAATAATTTAAATATTGAAATAAGGACCAACAGTTAATAAAAAGAATAAGAGATTGAGAAATTAATAAAAGAGAATAAAAATTATTATTTTAAATTCTTTAAAAATAAATAAAAGATTGTTACTAATCAAATGTACAACACGGTACACAACCGTCGTTCTTGACATATTAATAATATTTATTATTTATTATTACTATTTAATAATTACTAACATTTGTTTTTATAATTTTTATGGAAATGAATAATTTTAAATGTTAATTGATTGATAAAATAAAAGTCAACAAACATTCAATTTATAATGATTTTAATTTTAATAGATATATAATGTCCGTATAAATAATTTTACAGTAACTTTTATATAGCTCAAAAATTATATATTTATTATTATTAATTGGTAAAAAAAATTCATTTAGTCATATAATTAAAGCAATGATTATTATTAAGTGACAGTGTTACATTTCATTTCACATTTAGTCAATAGTCATTTTTCTTATTATTTTTAACTAGTGCTACATTTCTTTCCACATTTAGTCATCAATAGTCCTTTTTTATTATTATTTTTAACTATATAAACATATAAATTTTAAAAAATTAAGATAAATATTTTTTGTAGTTGTTGAAAAAGTTTATTTGACGATGAATTTGTAACAATGTATCATATATTGTCTCATAAATAACTTTATTGATATTTATATCACAATTTAATAGAACATTACATGTAATTGCATATTTTACTTGAATATGACTTGTCCTATCTTCTTGAATGTGTCTATCAATTGAGCAATGCATGCAATATTATCTTTATAAGAAATTCTTGTAGTTATATTTATGGGACACAATCCATTAGTCCCTTGTAGATATTGAATCATAGGCTTCAACTAAAACACATTTTCGACTTATCTCTCATTGTTCTAAAATTTGTTCATTATTTGATGATATTGTTGTTGTAGTTTATGTCACATATCACCACGAAATAGTTATATTTCCTAATGTAAATAAATAACTTTTTTTTTTATCTATATCATACGAGAATTAGACAAATAACTTATATCTCTTATATAACAAAATATATTTGTTGTTGTATATATAAAAAGGTTTACATGTCTAATAGATTAAAAATACATTATTAGTAAGATACACTATCATTTGATTGCACTAACTAATATATGATACTTCAGGATTAAGACAGCTATGTGAAGAACAAGTCTGACTACCTATAGATAAAAAATGACCTTTCAAAAAAAGTAATCTTATTTATTAGGTGCGAATGATGTGTTGTAAATGTGTGAGATGTTAATTTTGTATGTACTTAACATCTAATTTATAAATTTATTTGCACAATTCAAAAATAAAATAGTCTATATTTACAATTTTGAAGAATAAATTAAAAATTTATACTATTTTTTATTAGCAATAAAACTATATTAAAAAAGAGAACAAGAGATATTCGAACTCCTACTACTACACTAAACATTCTTCAAAATTAAATAGATCTTGGACGTTCTAACGGGTTTATACACCAATTAGAATACTTCCAATTTAAATTACTCGGCAACCTTAATACATTCTAACTCCAAAATAAACTTTTTACTTGACAAATTTTTAGATAATACGCTAATTCCCTCAAAAGATATTTTGTCACACTTGATGTGTGTGTTGGCATGCATATTCATAATTCATTCCAACACGCAATATAAAACGGGATGGAACGCGCAAAGGAAAGAAAAGTCTCCAAAGACAAAATATCATTGAGGGCTAATTGACCAAGATGCCCTTTTTGTGTGATTCATGCCAATTTAATTTTATGTATAATAAGAAAGACATATCAGAAGGGTAAGTTAGTATAATAAGAAAAAAGAGAAGGAAAAGTTTGTTTAGTCAAAAAAAAAAAAAGTATGTTTGCATTGATGGACTTGACCTTGGTTTTTAAGTGGTGTTGACAAGATCCAAGAGTCAAATGAACTCTATAACAAGTGGCCCTCACGTTGAACCATGGGGTGTTTCAACTTTCAAGCAACATAGGACAAAATCAATCAAGTTTCTTCAATACAAAATTTTCTCTTTTGATTTTTTAATAAATGTCTTGAAATGTCCTTAAACATTTGTTAACAAAACTTTTATAAAAATAAATAAAAGATCAATACCACACAAGGTTTGCCGGTAGAAACCGAATCACGATAAACAACTAATAATAAAAAAATACTAGTACAAGACAATAAACAATTGACGTAATAAAATAACGGAAAAATACGTTATTTTTTAAGTTTTACTAAAATACTAATTTGATTTTTTAATTTTTTTTTATAACACTTATATCTTTTAAATCACAAAAGTATGTACATCAGTCCTATTTACACATTTCTTTACAATAATGTACAGGGACTACAACAGATCTGATGTGTATTAACCATACGAAATGCCAATTTGATAATTTTTTTGAATTAATTTTTTTTATAAAAATGGAAAAAGAGAGAACGGGAAATGTAACAAAATGTTTTTCAAATCATTATGACCTCTCGACGATTATTATGATATACTATAGTTTCGACATATTTTTGTGTCTTAGAAACAACCTCTATAAATCATTAGCATCTCTACAAATCATTAGCAAAATTTTCAAATCATGAGTAATTTTGGGATATATCATCATTAGTGATAATAATATTTAGATATGTTATATCATCCACCAAATCACTTGAATGTAAATTTGCTTTCAAATCTGAATGAATATGATGATTTTGGACATTATTCTCTAACATTTCATCATTCCAATAACCTCTAATACACATATTTAAATAATGAAGATCTTCTATTTGTTGTTATGTGTAATCTGAATTAGATAATTTGAATACAAATATCTCGCGAATTGCATTTGTTTCTTGATGTAATTCGACATCATCTTCTTTCAGAAGGAGTGAATTTGCTACCACTTCCTCAACTTATTGAGTCAGATGCTTCATCATGATTTTTGCAATTATTTCTAGGTTGAAGGGAAAAACTTCTTGAATAATTGTGTTGTCTCCTAGTTCAATACTAGGGATGTGATAACAAAATAAGAATTAACAACATGATGACTACTGACTTTATTTCTCATGTAAGGATCTTAGTGACTTCAAGTCAAATGTCTACTCGCTATGGTCACATGAAAATCACTAATGACACTTACACAACAATTATGTAGTATTCTTATGGTTGGTCAGTCCAATATAAATATTATTCCTAATATTAATACCAATGTGATGACTTTGATATCTAGGAACTTTGTAATAACTTCGTGGTTTCTTCGATAACTTGGACTCTTTCACCACATGTCTCCCAAAGTACTGTTTATATTGACAATGCATACAATATATGGAACGACCTCCATGAAAGATTTTCGAAAAGTAGCTATTTTTTTATTCTTCGAATTGCTTCGTGATTTACATTCCACTAAATAGGGTGAAATATCCCTCTACCTATTTTATAGATATGAAGATCATTTGGGATGAATTAGATGATCTAAAACCTACACCTTCTTATACATGTTCAACCCTTATTCTTGCAAACTTAGTTTTGTTATCTGCACCTTCAAACATAATGAATATGTAATCTATTTTTTGAAAGACCTAAATGATTCTTACCAATATGTTAGAAGTTAGATTCTTCTCGTGGACTCTTTGCCTTCAATTAACAAGGTTTATTCTCTTATTATTCAACAAGATATACAACACCTATTTCCACTCAAAATGATTCCACAACATGTGCTGTTAATTCTACTAGTTCTGGTCAAGGAAGAGGAAACCATAATTTAGGTAGGGATCGTGGTAAAGGTACTCGAAACTCTATGTTGTGTACTCATTGCAAGAAAACTAATCATACCATAAAAAATTGCTACTTTAAACATGGTTCCCCCTTGGTATACCTTTAAAAACTAGTCCAACAACACTACCACAATATCTACTAGTAATGACAAAAGATCAATACTAATTATTCCTCAAATAATAAGCTGAGGATTCTACACATATTTCTAAAGATGATTACAAATATTTGATTACTTTTCTTCAAACATCCAAGAATGAATCAAACAAACAAAACTCTAATAATACAACTCAACATGTCTACCAATTTTTGAATCAAGTAACTATTCTTATCTTATTTCTATTGGATTTTATATTCGGGGGCTTCTAATCATGTATGCCTATTTATACAATCTTTTTGAACTAATAAACAAATATATTTTGTTTTAATAAAATTTTGAGATGGAAATTCTCTAGAACTTTGTATTTCAATTCATAGTTGTATCTCATTTATCTTTTATATATTCCTCAATTCAAATTTAGTTTAATGTCAATTTTTAAACTAACCAAAACTCTTAATTGTCAATTAGTTTTCTCACATTTTTTGTGATATTCAAGATTTACATACAATGAAAATGATTGGGAATGTTGAGTTATTTTTATATTCTCAATCTATCTCCCCAAATCTTTTCTTATAGTAGTACAACTTCTTATGTTGATAATTCTTACGTTACTTATGCGATTTTGCCTTATATAATCAGTACTTGTATTAACAATGACAATTTTGATGTTTGGTATTTTAGTTTAAACCATCCATCACATGGTGTTTTACAACAATTTTGTAAGAAATTTTCTTATATTTCTATGAATAAAAATGTAATTTGTGATAGTTGTCATTATGTTAAGCAATCTTGATTACCTTTTAATCATAGTCTTACTAGTACTTCTCATATTTTTTAAATGTTACACATGGATATTTGGGGATCCATAGGTGTTCCTTCCTTGCATGTGCATTATTACTTTCTTATCATTATAGATGATTACTCTCGATACATTTGAATTCATCTCTTAAAACAACAATCCATAACTAGAACATACAATAAAGATTTTATAAACATGATTTCCACTCAATTTTTTGTTAAGATCAAAATAATTAGGTCTGATTATAGATCTTAATTTTTAATGCCTTCATTTTATTCTAATCTAGGAATTGTACATCAAACTTCATGTGTGGAAATCCCATAACAAAATTCCACTGTTTAACAAAAACATAGACATCTTTTGAATATCACTAGGACTTTATTGTTTCATGCTAAATTCCGTAAACATTTTTGGTCTTATGCTTTGTCTTATTTTGTTTTTCTCATTAATTGATTGCCTACGCTTGTTCTAATAATTTTACACCTTTTGAAAAATTATACCATAAGCCACCAACATTTCTTGACATAAACGTTTTTGGTTGTTTATCTCTTGCTTCATTATTTTTCAAAACAAGATCAAATTAGATCCAAAGATAAGAAAATGTGTTTTTCTTATATACAAGTTTAACACAAAAGACTATCAATTATTTGATTTACATAATAGAAATATTTTTATTTCTAGATATGCTATTTTTTATGAATATATTTATCCTTTTCATAAAACAACTTATGCTCACATCTACAATGATATTAATATTTTTAAATATGAGATATCTTTTACAAATGATTCTCTTAGTTTAATTGATTCACCTTAATCTATTACGTATGTTTCTCCTACCAGGAATAATATGCCTTATCATGAGAATTTTGATACTCAAAACAAGTTATCTAATTTAATTGCTATGTCTAATGAGTCTGATGCCATTACATATGATTTTGACATTATTGCTTCTCATTCTCCTATTCATGATAACTATAAACTTGAAAACCAAGCCATTAGGAAATATGATAGACCTAAAAATCCTCCATCTTATTTGAATGATTATTACTTGAATAGTATTTTGCGAAATGAATGTGTTCTACATGTGTCGTAGTCTAAAATTTTGAGTGTTTCTCAAATTGAATTAAGTCGTCACCAAAATTTATTTAAAATAGAAAAATAATTGGGAAACCCTTAAAAAAATTGTCTTTGAAACCAAGATTAGAGTTCAGAAGTCAATTATGATTAGGGAATGTATTAGCATTCTACAACATCCGTAAAAAAACGGTTACCAATAATTATTTTTGCAAAATTATTTTTAATTTAAATATATTTATTTTTCCTTATTATTAAATATGAATATCAATTGTTTTGTATGAGTGTGATTTTGAAATAAAAGTATGCATAAGAAAGAGAGGAAACAAAAAAAAGAACTTTTTATTAATGTGTTTGGCAGGAGTGTGATCTTACTGCTACACATCTTCCATTACGATGGAGAAATAAAAGCTACGTAATTGTTGGATAGGAAATGCAGATGTGCTCGTTACTTTTTAATAAATGAGTTTTGTTACGATAAAATATTTTAAAAAAAGGTTATTGGTTTGATGAAAAAAAAAACATATTGAGTACACAAAATGTTCCGATGAATGAGTTCATTGTTCATTTTGGATTCAGTTAAGAAAATTTAGTATCACCAAGTTGTCACAACTCAAGCGTCTTAAACTATGATCGATAAGATGTTGCATCATAGTCTATTATATTATATTTTATAAAAAAATAATCAAGTTGTCACAACTCGGATGTCTTAAACTAAGTTTGACAAAATGTAACATCTCCACAAATTTTTTTACCCAAATTAATTTTAAATAAAATTGATTTTTATCTTTAAAAATAATAATAATAAACTTATGAATGAATTTAGACATATATAATTTCATTGATGGTTGAGGCTAGTTATATTTAATCCAAGAGTTAATAAGATAATAATTATTATAACATAAAAAATAAAATTAAAATAATTACAAAAA
>JBBPBS010001102.1:8931009-8973256 GCA_037974835.1 Cicer judaicum | reverse complement strand
AAAAAAAAAAAAACTAAAACGAAAGTACACTAAAAAGACCTAATAGGTTTTTTACTAGAAAAAAATTATCACTATCACCCTAACTCTAAAACTTAAATTATCATGTCTCCTCGAACTCATGTTTAAGAACATTCACTATTTTTTATAAAGAAAAAAAATATTTAAATTGAAAACCCCCATTTTTTTGAATAACAAATGTCTATTTATAGAATTTTCTTTAATTGTTAAGTTGATTTCTTTGTTTGTATCTCTCTTTGAGCTTTTCAATTAGTTCTTTATTTACTACTTCATTTATTTGGCTCATCGATGCATTCACAACTTTAACCTATTTTTTTTTATCTGATTATGTTTATCTGTTGGACTTCTATTTGTGTGTAAAGGACATAACTGGTTTGCTGGGCTACATAGATTTTTTTATTTGCAGCTTTAGTCCTATAGTTTTTAGTCTTTATTTTTATACATAGATCGAACATAATTTGTCTTTTAGTTTTTGTTTCAAACTCAAAATTTTATCTATTTGCTCTATATCATGTGGACAATGGCCAAGGGCAAAAGGAACAATTTTTTCATTCATTAATTAATTACATATAATTTTTGGCCATTTTATTTCAAATCATGAATTATAAAATTATCATTTTTTTCAATTAGTTACAACATATTGTAACATACTAAACTGTGACTTAAATAATTATGTTTTTCTTCTAATTAATTACAACAATTACAAGAGTTGTCAAACCATGACTAATGGTTATAATAGTCAAGAAAAAGCTGAAGCAAGGAGAAAGACAAAGACTGTGCTAGAGAGTCGGATAACAAGATGCAACGATTAAAAATTAAAGTTATTAAGTTGAGTTAACGTTTAAAATTGTAATTTGATGAGACAAAATGAGTCTCAACACTTACTACAATTAACTATATTATACATTTATAATTTTGAATGCATATATATATTTTGAATGCATATATTAGTTTTTTTATTTTTTTTAAGATTTCATAAATATAAATAAAATAATAGCAGCATAAAAATTGATATATTATAAGCATATGGGCCGAACAAAATTGAGAGTATTACAACGTGCTATACAATATCATCTGATGTATTATCTTACCAAAACATTTCATCTTCTTATAAGTATTTTATTGCATCCATATTTACTTATTGTGAATCCATTAATTATAAACAAACTATTCAAGATTCAGTTTGGGTCATGTCATGAATAGTGAATTGGAAGCTTTGGATCAAAATTAAACTTGTGTGATTGTTGATTTATCCCCAAGTAGGAAATATATTGGTTGTAAAGGGGTATATAAAATAAATTTTAATTCTCATGGAACAATAGAAAGGTATAAACTTCGTTTTCTAAGAAAATGATTTACTCAAATCGAAGATATAGATTTCTCGATACTTATTCTCGTGTAGGATTTTAAAGTTTTAATTATTACTCCAACTCTTCTTTATTGCAATAGTCAATCTGCTTGCCACATCATCAACAATTCTTCTTTCCATAAAAGATCCAAACATATCAAAATCGACTGTCACATTGTGAGAAAGAAACTACAACAACTTTTCAAACTTCTACCTATCACTTTTTATTTAAATCATAATCCTTTTAACACTTTAGGGTAAATACCACCTGTAGTCCCTTAACTTAATTTCAGTTAACGATTTAGTCCTTTATCTTTTTTTTTTTCTTTCTAATTTGGTCATTTATTTTAATTTTAAGTGACAATTTATTCTTTTATATTTTAAAATGTCAACAATGTTATCCTTAGGTAAAGCAAAATTTCAAACAAAACCCACAAAATTAATTATCATCCTCAATATAATGCAATTTCATCAAATTCATAACTTAAATCTTTAAATAAACTCATATTTTCATCTCTAACAACATCAAATAAAGAATGACAAATATAAGTTTAATTAAAAATTTGAGCTACAAATTTGATAAAATTTATTTTATATTAAAGGATATAAATAAATTTATGAGTTTTGTTTGAAAATTTTGATGAATATTTGAATTTTTGTAAGAAAAAGGATAACATTGTTAACATTTTAAAACATAAAAGATTAAATTGTCACTTAAAATTAAAATAAAGGACTAAATCGAGAAGAAAAAAAAAATAAAAAACTAAAACTAAAACGTTAACTGAAATTAAGTTAAGAGATTATAGGTAGTATTTACCCAACACTTTAATGAGCAAACTAGGAATGATTAGCATACACTAACTAGTTTGTAGGGGGCTAATAGAAAAATAATTAGGTTATTATGATTAGTTTATTATCCTGATATAGTTAATTGGCCATTCTCCTTATTTGTAGTTATTATGTTATTGGGAGAGAAAAGATGCACATATATCCGCCAAGATTACTCTTTTCAGAAATCAATTACATGGCTGGAGTTCAGATTACTCCTTTTGGAATTATTTGGGGACAGGAGGCCAAACTTTGAAGTTCAGGTATCCTAGCATATATAGAATTTTCATGTAATAAAGATAGAGATTCCAGTGTAACCGTTGTTTTAGATAAAGGTTGACCAGAATTTTGATGAAGCTTTAAACATGGGTCCATTGGATTGGAACTCAGTTTAAAGCTCAAATTTACAGCATCCTGCAAAAAAAAAACAACAACAGTAAAACCAATGGGATTACGAGTTAAAATGAGCAGCCAAGGTTAATATGATGCAAACTGTAGTTATTCTCACAACAATACTTATGATGCAAACGAGTCTTGTATTTATCAACGTTTCCATTAGTCCTATATTTGATTTTAAAAATCGAGGAGGCTAAAAAGGTGAGTGTCCAAATGTTATTTTTAGAAAGAGCTGCTACTTCATCTTGAATTGCCTCTGCATAATTGGTAGACTAAGAATTATGACAATCATTGAAACAAAAATTATGATGAGAGGGAGAAAAATTGTCATAAAAAATATAATTAGAGATAAGATATAGACTACCTTTGTGATGATAAAAAATGTTAACATTATGTTTGGGAAGCTTGACACTCATAATCCTATAAATAGGAAGAAGCTTTAGTGTGTCCATGAGACCTCTTAGGAGGAGCAATAATGGGGATGACAGGTTATTAATTGCTATAAGAACCGTGGGATAAATTTGGATTTTCACTAGGGGGTATGAATGGGTGTAGAAGGCAACAAATCATAGGAGAAGATAGGAGGTGCATGCTGTATTGAAATAGATGTGGATGCAGGGTCAGCTTTAGTAGGCAAAAAAAGAGAGATTATATTCTCATAAAAATAGTGTATCTTGAAGATCATAAACCTTGAAAATATCCCTTTGATGATAACTATCTTTGAGCTCCTTTAGAATTTCACATGTAAAATCCATCTACATAACACTTTGTACGATTTCAGGCTCTAATGAGTGATTTATTCAAGGCATAACCATTATATTGCCATGATTCACGAAAGACATTGTCGACCGTCATCAACCAGATGAGGTAGGGTTGTATTAATGAACCTTAAATTATTCTTTGATAGAAGAACCACAAGCATAGATTTTGACCATGAATGGTAGTTGTCACTAGGTAAGGGTGGCGTGACTAATGCAAGCTCAGGATTGTCACTCGGATGCATAAATAACAAGTCTAACATATTTTATTGGTAAATGCACGTCGACATCATCGTTAGACGGATGTAACGCCTAAAAAGTCATTACAAACAAAAAATGTGTAACCCCTAAAATTAAACTATGAATCTTGATAATTTTTTTTGTAGATATCACAGACAAAACTAAAATTTTCAAGTAGTCCATTTATTATTATAAATATTTCAATTTTGTTCTTCTTTAATTTATATATATATATATATATATATATATATATATATATATATATATATATATATATATATGAGTATGAATCAAATTAGACCCAAATAGTTACACTAAAAGTTCACTCACTTAATAATATCATGTTGAATAAATATTTTTCAAAATAAATTATTTGATTGTAAACTATTATCATATAGATCATATTTATAAATTTCAACATTAACCCATAACCATTTACTATGTCATCAACATGCGTCAAGATTAAATTTATATACAATTATGACGTTGACGTTAATCTTAACACATCAAGATGACATAATAAATGATTATGAATGAATTTCAAAATTTATAGATATGATCTATATGATAGTAGTTTACAATCCAATGGTTGATTTTGAAAAATATTTAACCGACACAGTGTTAGTGAATGAGTGTAACTCAATATATATATATATAGGGACTATGATGTCATATTTTTTTTTGCTTTTGGTTTAAATTTTTTACGTTTAAAATATTCATATTTAATTCATCTTAAATTAAAAAACTCTAAATTTTCATAGAAAGAGTGTAATTCAAATCCAACGCTTGATTTTGAAAAATATTTAACCGACGCAATGTTAGTGAATGAGTGTAACTCAATATATATATATATATATATATATATATATATATATATATATATATATAAATATAGGGACTATGATGTCAATTTTTTTTTGCTTTTGGTTTAAATTTTTTACTTTTAAAATATTCATATTTAATTCATCTTAAATTAAAAAATTCTAAATTTTCATAGAAGTAACAAAATTTGATAGCTTTTCAGCAAATCGTTGCAAGTAATAATTAAAAGGGTAGTACTAAGTATCAAACTCGATGATTGCGTTTTACGATTGAATAATATTTATTACTAAAATTGAACAAAATCTTTTCGAATTGATTGAAATAATATTTAAAACTAACAACGGTAATAAAATTGATCATTTATAATAAGAAAAATGTCAGGGAAGAGTTTCACTTTGAATCAAACCTTGGTGTCTAATTTAATCCTAGTTACTGAATTCATTTATTAAATTATTGTTGAATTCTCTTTATTATTTTTGTCCTAATTTATTAGTGACAGAAACTTTAATTCCAAAGTAACCCCTAATTCTTTCGTGAATTTAAGATTAGAATTAAGCCTTACAGTACATGAATTCTCTTGTTAAACTACTGCCATTGCAACTAATTTAATTGGTTTCATGACCTGCATCTATCTCTAGACTACAATATCATAAACTTCTCATCTCAAGCACTCGCAAAGTTCATTTCCGTTTTAAAATATGAATCGTAGAACATTTTAAAGTTGATCAAGCAATAAAAAGCATTAAGCACATAAATAATAAAAATAATTCAATAAACTCATTCATATAACTAGAAATCAAATTAGAAAAATAAGAGTCTCATCTTGTTTCACTCATTCCTAACAAATAGGGTTTAGTTACTCATAACAAAGATAGAAAAGATAGATATTAGAGAAGAATTACAAGAAATATTCATGAATGATTTTGGATAAAACTGTTCCAATGGTGTTAGAAACAGTTGTCTTTGAGTTTCTCTGCTAGGACACAAGTCTCCAAACTTCTTAATAGCCAAAAAGATGCATAAAAAGTGATAGAAACGTGTTTTAATGTGTTTTGGTGCATGCCGCACGCCCCAGGCGCGCTTCAGACACATTGTGACGTAAGAGATACAAATTGTACAGGCAGAAATGCTCCCCAGGCGCAGACTACACGCTTCAAGCGCAAAACCTCTTCTATCTGGCGTTTAGTGCATTTTCTCCTCTTTTGAGTCAGAATTTGGTTCCGGTGTCTTCATGAAAGTTGTGGCTATGGATGTTATCTTTCAATTTCTCTTGGTGTGACTCTAATTGGACATCTAGAACTCCAGATAAGGATGAAATACTACACATAGGTCATGTTGATTTCTCACCAAAATTCAGCACTGTACTAAAACAAAAAAACAATGCAAAAGTACAAAAAATATCTACTTAATCAACGAAATAAGAACATAAACATTTCACTAAATTCAAGAACTAAAATTAATAAAATATATCAAATAACTCCTTAAATTAACTAATGATTAAAGATAGATAAGACTAAAAACAATAAAAAATATTGTGAAGAGTTATCATACTTTTTATAATGTTCTAAATATGCTTGCAAAGAATCATTCAAAAATTTTAAAGTTGAAGAAGAATTAAATATATTTCTTTCTCGCAAGAACTAAAAGTGTTTATTGAATTATTTTATAAAGACTAAAAATTGTATTTTTTATTTTATAGAGACTAAATTAAAAAATGAAATTTTATAAGGAATACAAACATATTAAACTTTTTATTATATTGTTATTACAACGTGTTTTACTTAAGAATGCAAATTATTAGATGATTGAAAGATGTTTTATGTTATATGACTTAAAATCATAAGACTTTGTAAAGTTGAATTAATGTGAGACTTAATGTATCAATTTGTTGCTTGATGGTGACCATTTATAAATGTGAGCTCTATAATACATATAGAAGTTAATTGTGTGAATGAAGTAGATGATTAATCATATGCGATGATTAAGTATATATATATATTATAGTTATATACAAATATATTTAAGGATTAAAATTGTATTTTTATTTTATAAGGATTAAAATGGAAATATTAAAATTTTATAGGGACTAAATATACATTTAATTCTAAAATTATTAAAATAGATTTTACCCATAACAGCTCAAAATTCATGTTTAGAGCATTCATGCATCAACTTTGATAAATATAACTAAAATATCAAATGATGTACTATTTAAGTAAACAATTATTCGATGAAAAGTTCAAGAAGTTTAGTTTGTAAATATAATTTATTTTAAAAGAAAAGAGTCCAATTGGTTAAGTTTATTAAAGGAACACATGAAGTTACAAAAACAAGACAACAAATATTACCTAATGTGTAACTCGAATGTCTCCTAATATAATAAGTGCAAATCAACTATTTCAATACCTAATTTAAAGATACTTTTGTTTAATTTCTAATGGTTTAAGAATCATTGCTATGTTTATTTTTGTGGTTTTTAAAGGATTACACTCCCCCTATTCAATTTCACCCAAACCAACCATCTATCTTTGCATAGAAAAATCCATTCATATCATAATTATAACTCAACATTTCATTATTAAAACTACATCAAAATTAAATATTATTTATTTGAAACAGACATGCAAACCTCAAATTAAATAGAAACTTGTAGAGACTCTAAGCATAATTCAATATTTCCGAAACAAAACATTCATGGTGCGGTTGCAAAAATGAGTGCCTTGATCACTTATGATGGGTCGGGGTATTTCAAACCTACAAAACATATTTGACCGGACAAAACTTGCAGCAACTTTCAAATCATTAGTCTTATTGGGTATTGCCTCCACAACTTTGAAACATAATCAAAAACATGTAACATGTAGAAAAACCAAAAGACACAGGGAAAAGGTCCATAAAGTTAATGACCCACACATCAAATACATCACAAAAAAGCATAGGTTGTTGATAAATCTTACTTCTACGGGTGATTGATGCTCTTGTTATTTGGCACTATTCACAAGTTTGATAAGTCTCAAAAGCATCCTTGAATAAAGTTGGCCAAAAGAAACCTAAATTTTTCTTGTTGTTCCTTAAGGACCAAAATGTCTTCCTACTTGAGAGGTGTGACAAAAATGAAGAATGGATTGAGCCTTATGGTGGGGGGACACATCGCCTAATCACCTGGTCACTATAGAATTTCCACATATATGGATCATCCCACACATAGTATTTGGCATCACTTTTGAGTTTATGGGTTTGTGCTCTAGATTTATCTACAAGAAGAACACTACCAACTAGATAATTAACTAAATCAACAAACCAAGCAGTTACCTCACGCAACTGTAACAGTTGCTCATTAGGGAAGTCATCCTAATGGGGTGGGGTCCTCATCTATTTCTATTCTGCTCAAGTAATTTGCCATTGCATAATTGGATGCATCACACATAATATCAAAGAGGATGGTTTAGTTTGATGGCTGAATGATGGGAGTAGATGTCAATGTTTTCTTTAAGCATTCAAACACCTTTTTGATTTTGTCATAAAAAGTGAAAGTGACATTTTTTTGCAACAAACATGACGACGAGAAAGCTATCTTGATGAAATCCTTCACAAAATGCTTGCAAAAACCTACCTTGCCAAGGAAAGAACGAATTTCCCCGATGCAAGATGGGTAAAACAAGTTAGAAATCACATTAATCTTGGTAGGAACCACTTTCATCCCCTTTGTAGAGATCACATGTCCCAAAACTATGCCTTGTTCATCCATAAATGTTATTTTTCATAATTCAACACAAGGTTAGTTTCAATGCATCTATGCAAAACTTTATCTAAACTATTGAAGCATGCATCAAATGAGGAACCATACACAGTAAAATCATCCATGAAAACTTCTATACAATTTTCTATGAAATCAGCGAAGATACTGTCATGCATCGTTGGAAAGTACTTGGAGCATTGCATAGGCCAACTAACATATTCCTATAGGAAAACGTGTCAAAAGGGCAAGTGAATGTGTTATTTTCTTTGTCCTCTAGTGCAATATGAATCTGAAAGGAACTTGAAAATCCATCAAGAAAAACAATAACGTGACTTACCAGCCAACCATTCAAGCATCTGATCAATGAAAGGTAAAGGAAAATGGTCCTTCCTGGGTGCCTAGTTTAGTCTCATGTAGCTGAAACATACCCTCCAACTATTCTGATATCGTATAGGGATAAGTTCTTTGTTCTCATATTTAACCACCGTGGATCAAGTTTTCTTAGGGACTACTTACACCAGGCTCCCCCATTGACTATCATAATGGGGTATATTATTCCAACTTGTAAGAGCTTGGTCACTTATTTTATTACAACATCCAAAATTAAAGGGTTAAGTCAACTTTGGGGCATCCTAACTGATTTTACCTGATGCTTTAGTAATATCCTATGCATACACATGGGTGAGCTAATACCAGAAATATCAGCCAAGGTCCATCTGATTTCCTTCCTGTGTATTCTCAAAATTTGCAGCAACTTTTCTTCCTATTCATTTTCAAGTTTGACTGAAATAATCACATGTAACTTTCCACTCCCATCTAAATATGCATATTTCAAATTTCAGGAAATGGTTTAAGCTCTATAGTCGATGGCTGCTCAAATGAGGGTATAACACTAGTGGTAGAAGTTAAGTTTGCAAAATCAATTATGTCAGTAGAAACATCAGCAAAAAGATCAACCTGCAAAGCAACTTCGATCTCAGCACACACAAAGTACAACCAAGTATCTATGCAAAAATTACAAGTAGAAGTGTCATCAAAACCAGATAGTTAAGGAAAATCAGTATAAAACATATCAAGGTAAGAGTTATCAATCAAATCAGCAAGCAATTCAATTTGAAAATAGAATGTTCTTTCATGGGGTGTTCATAACATCAAAGATATTAAATTTTACAATGATATCACCAAATTCCATGGATAAAGTTCTAACATGAACATCAATTTTTATTTAGCATTTTTCAAGAATGGTCTGTCTAAGATGATATGCGCCCTATTGGACATGGTTTCTCCCTCCATGTCCATAATGTATAGTCTGCAGGATATATCAAGTCATTTACTCGAACAAGTACATCCTCAATCGGTCCAGTAGGATGAGCATTGGTTCTGTTCTCCAATCGAATGGTTACACCTATACTCTGTTAAGGTCCAATAGCTAGAAAGTTAAAAAAATATTTAAGCAGAACATTAATGGAAACTCCTAAATCTAACATGAGATTTTCAAATTAACTATTTCCTATGGTACATAGAATGTAAAAGGTACACGGATCTTTGCATTTTAGGGGCATAGGCTGAACAAGAGATGAAACATTGTACCCCATGTTAACTCTTTCATAACATATTCAGTTTTTCTTGTGTGTGGACAACTCTTAATTTAACATATGTTGAAATCTGCCTAATTGCTTCAAGGAGGGGAATGTTCACTCCCACCTTCCTGAATGTATCCAAGATCTCGTTGTCCATATTTGTCTCGTCTAATTTTTTAGTCTTCACTCCCATTTGAAGGAAAAGAAGTGGTATATCTTGCTCAACATCAACATGTTCAAGTACCAAAGTGCCTTCATCAACCTTGTTATTTTTCACAATAGCAGTTTCAAGTACCTTTGATATTTCAATAACTTTGTCTGACCTCAAGGTAATTGCACTAATATTTGAAACATTTGGATTTACTACTAAACGAGAAGGTATTTGGATGATCCTTGAGTCTACATCTGATCTTTGACATGTTCTTTATTGAAAATAGATATTTTGGATAACAATATGTTTGCCAAAGTTCTCCAATAAAGGTGTGTTGTTCTGTTGTTGTTGCCTAGGTTGTTGTGGCGTAGATGAATTCTTCGATCTCAGGTTTGGATGGTTTCTCCAACCAAGATTGTATCTCTTAGATAAGAAATCATAGTTGGCTTAAAGATTGTATATGTTTGTTGCATATGTTTGATGATCATCAACAATCAGATCTTCCTGCAATGTAGAACATGAATTTGTAGGATGTTATGCATAAGTGCAAATACCACAGACCTTTGCTACTTGGGCTTTACCTACTACTAATCTTTTTACCAATTAAGTAAGCTCATCAAATCTGCTCTTTAGATTCTACTGGAAAGAAGCTTGAATCTTATTCATTCACTTTGTCAACATCACTTAATTGTTTGTAGTTGTAAAATGTTGAGCTTTAATGGACATGTTCTCAATCAAGGCTTTTGCTACTTCTAAGGGTCTTATCGATAAATGCTCTTTAAATTGTTCAGAAATCTGATGATGTTGGCAGCTAGCCACTAATTTCTTGAATCTCTCCCAAATAATCATGCAAGGATTCTCTATTAATCGACCTAATGCCACATATTTCTTTTCTAATTGAAGCAGTTTTGGAGGCAGTAAAGAATTTTTCTAGGAATAGCTTCTTCAAATCATTCCAACTTGTAATATAACCTTGATGAAAGTAGTACAATCAGTCCTTGACAGTATCTTGAAGTGAGAATGGGAAGGCTTTCATCTTGATATGGTCCTCTATGACTCCATAGGGATTCATGATAGAACATACAACATCGAATTCCTTCAAGTGTTTGTGAGGATCCTTACATGCAAAACCAGTCCTTGACATTATCTTGAAGTGAGAATGGGAAGACTCTCATCTTGATATAGTCCTCTATGACTCCTTAGGGCTTAATGGCAAAACATACAATATCGATCTCCTTCAAGTGTTTGTGAGGATCCTCGCCCGCAAAACCATTAAATTTAGGAAGCAAGTGTACTAAATCAGATTTAAGTTCAAATGGTACAATAACTTTAGAATATTTGATACACAATGCAATAAGTGACAAAATGTGCATCAAGTTGTCTTAAGTTTCTATTATCTATATTTTGATTAGTAAACTCACTCTTAGAATCATAGTCAAATAAGGTATGACTGAACACATAATCACTTTCACCACCTAATTCGTTAGCACTAGCAGCCCTGTTAAGTTTAAAAAATAAATGAAAAGTCCTATCAATTTTAGAATCAAGGGAATATAGATTCACTAAAATGGCCCTAGGCATGCATCATGAGAATGTAACAATGCAATGAAACAACAAATTTATGAAAATTCCAACAACTTCCCTATTGCTAAAATGGTAGTGGAAAATGAAATTCTAAAATTCAAATAAAGATAGCACAATTTTTTTTGAATTTTTTAAGAATGCAAAAAATTAAAAAAATTAAAAAAATTAAAAATGTGGTTTAAATGAAGGATTTTGAGTGTCGATCCCGTCTTAGGAATTTGGGAAGTATCTTGAAAGGAGAATGATAAGGCTCTTCGGTTCGGACAAATTGAGAAACAAATTACAATCATATATTAGAATGATTAATCAAATGGTTCGAGAGTTTTAAACCTATCATAGATTTTATCAACTTCTAAATTGTGATTCTATTCCTGTTTGACAATAGGATGGATCAAACTAGCGTAAATCAACCTTATATGAATTCTGTTTCTTTAACAGGATGTAGCATGACAGTAGTTGATAGATTATAGTAAACAATCAAGCGTTGAAAAACTACAATTTATTTAATTTAGAAATCGAGTTCTCTCAAATTAAATTTATCTATTCTATTGAGATTCGAAATAAGTAATTAGAAGAACAATATAATTGGATAAAAAGAAATAGGATCACCAACATGAAATTAACATTATAAAATAAATCTCAATGTCTTGATGAAATTCTAAAAAAATGGATTAACATGAGAAATTAGTCTTCCATCGAAAATGTTCTACTTATCCAAAAAAATAAGAAAACTTAGAGTATATGTATCTCTTTCTAAAAGCCGAACTCCACACTTACTTAAAAAACCAAAATATAGTACTCGAATTTGGACTCTAAAAGCTCCAGTGCGAAAAACAAGTGGTCTAATACTAAATATTATTATTAAAAAAATAAATCAGGTTTCGTAATCAACGATTTAAAGCTATTAAAATTCTGAATTGGACTTTTACGCCAACACAGAAGTCGTTACTTTGATTTTTAGCTTTCCAACCCCTGCTTGTATGCGTCAATCACACATACAGAGTTCAAGTTATGGTCTGCAGAGCGAGTAATGATGAATATGCAAGTAATAACATTAAAACTCAATTACGACTCAATGTTTAGAAACATATTAAAGAACTAATCTAAATTATAAAGAACTTTCAAAATGTTACAGTACAAAGTTAGAAACATATACTCAAATGCATTAATCAATTGCAAATGTGGTGAATGCTCCGCCTCTTGATTTTGCCTATCTTCCATTAAATACATTATCAAAAATTAAAATTTGATAAAATATATTACACTACCAAAAAAATGAAATCCAGTAAAAAGTCAAAAAATTAAAAAATTAAACCTGTAAATTTGAACCATAATTTATTTTGGACTTTTATGGGCCGGCTTAACGAAGCTCGATTCAAATGTGGGTTTGAGGCTAGGCAGCTCTCATACCACTATAATAATTTTATTATTTGTTTGTATTCTTTAAATTTAAATAAAAACAAAAGAGTTTAATTGGTGTTTTTACCGTCATTATTAGTATGTTAGTCTCATCACAATTACTTATATCTCCTAAATTTAATTGATATGAAACATAGAGTCAATTTTTTGTATTAAATCTTAAACTCATGTGAGAAATCTTACACGTCAAACAAAATGATATAAGAGGGAGTAATTATTTTTATCTATCCTCGACATGAAATGTTTTAGCTTGTTTAACATGATTGGTTAAATTAATTTGTATAAACCATTTTTAATCAATCTTTGTATAACTTTCATTTATGAAACATTAGTGCAGTAAAATCTAAAAATTAAAATATTTATATTCATCTATCAATCAAGTTGGAGAATTATTTAATATCCATGAAAAAGACAGAAATTGATACTATAAAATAAAATAAATACAAATATTAAATTATTTAAATAAATAATATAAAAATAACATGATTTTAAATTGATTGGTCGTTATATACTATAACCAACAAAATTTTAAAGATATATCAATATTCATCTTTTTATATTTTGTAGTGCAACTCGAATCCATGTATATTATTGTAAGATATAAGTTGAATCTTTATCAACTAGCTAAATACTAATTTTAAGTGTACATTATTAAAATATTTCATATTTAATGGTTTGTATTATTTTAAATTTATTAGTTAATGTTAATATAAGTATGTTACAACTTACAATGATGAACTTATCAAATTCCAAAATAGAAGAGGGAAAAAAGTGAATAGAGTAAGCTCATGATGCACATGAGGTGGAGTGTCATGAAAGTGGCATCTTTAAAGTTCAATGTTGAGTGCTGCCAATAAGCTGAAGTGTCATGTATGTCTCTCAACTATATGTGATCCCACCTTATGGAAAATCAAATCAAATAATTTATATTTATTTTTAATATATGCTCAAAGTAAGAGACAAACCACAATTCCAAAAAAATTCGTACCCTTTGTTCCCTATTCACTGCAAGCCAGCCACGCTCAGTGTGAGGACTTGAAAGCTCAACTGGCTGATGGTTACTTGTAAAGGGGTCCACAACCAAAAATAGAAACTAACATTAATGTACTTTACACACCCATGAAAGCTTTCCTAAATTAGTAACTCTAATTACCCCACCTCTATAAAAAATTTCAATAGACCCTATGCCTAAGGATAAGTTATTGAGTATTTTTGGGTTAATGGACCCCACATATAGTGAGAAAAAAATTATGAGTGACTTTAATTAATGTCATGTGACTTCTCACACTTTGTTTACCCCTTTTATCCTTTTTTTCAACTCTTTTCCTATTCTCACACCCTTTGTGGTAAATCCTTGTTTTTGGAGGTAGTTGGTTTATAGAGTTCTCGTGGATTGGAAAATATATTTTTTATGGTAGTGCCTATTTTTCTAGTCACAGCAAATATGTACCAACCATGTGACACCCCATAAAGAAGTAATGTGCTATGAGTGCATATTGCACTAGCTAAGATTAATCTTGCCAAAGGTTATAAATTTATATTCATTATATAATGTAAAAGAAAGTGCCAAAGAGAGAGAGTTTTTCTTCTTCTCTATCAATTTCTTTCATCTATATTCATTTTTAGAAGAGGTGTCGTGTACACGTTTTTGCCTTCAAATTTGCTGGTGATGTCAGGACTAGGAAAACAAAAAAT
Organism: Cicer judaicum; assembly: GCA_037974835.1. NCBI lineage: Eukaryota > Viridiplantae > Streptophyta > Magnoliopsida > Fabales > Fabaceae > Cicer > Cicer judaicum. Next base: position 8,958,678 of record JBBPBS010001102.1, on the reverse strand, counting down.
AAAATAAATATAAGATAGTAGTAAAAACGTGTAAAATGTTCCAAAACACAAAAGACATTATCATATAAGTGGTGGCCGATCTTAGCTAAAATATTTGGAAAAATAATAAATACTAATTAAATTATTATAATTAAAATTTATATATATTACAAATAGAAAAAAGAAATTTTTATTAATCAAAGTGATAGTAATTGTCAATTTTTATAACTGTTATCGAGGGGATTTAAATTTAATATTTCAAAATAACATCAACATAAAATAAAAATAGAAAAAATATAATATGAGTCATATATCTCGAATTAAAAGGACTATCATTTGTTCTTTTAAAGATTTGAAATCATCGATAGTTGAATCAAAACTAAAGTGTTTAGCTATTTTTTTTTAATATAAAATATTATATTGTTAACAAGAAATTTATCTACTGTATCTTGTTACACTATCTTGTCTTGATTACTTTTTATTTTGAAAATGATCTTTATGTAGTAGTTATAGAAACTTAAAAGAGTTAACATAAGGACAATTAACCATCAATCAAGTAATATATAAGTCTTCACTGTTTTTTTAGAGCTTCGTTGATAAGTTTTTCAAATATGGATGACTAACAACATCAAGAATAAAATGTTGAAGTTGAAATCTCAAATTAGTTTTCCCTTGCTCATTGAAATCTAGATGATAGAATTTCTTGACAAAAGTACATATATTATTCATAACAAATCTTTTATAAATATCCTTAGGAACCAAACTATTGCTTTGATTTTAAAAGCTTCTTTTTTTTTTCATACATAACATGTGATTCAATTCATGCAATTGCTTATCAATGTAATACAAAAGCAATTCACTATAAAGTCTTGACTTACTATGATGTGATCATTTTGATGATGAGAGCACATTTCACGCTTTTTATCAATAACACTACAATAATGTGAATTAATATTATGTTATTTATAGAATAATGTCAATTTTTTTTAATAAATCATCCTTACCACCATCTCTCATATTCTGAATTAATATTTTTATAGTGTTGACTAACTATATAGTATTGAGTATATCTTGGGATTTATGTTGTAAAGCTTGACACACAAAAAAAGTGTAATTTCCATAATCTTTTTTATCATGTGCAAAATTAATATGAACTCAAATGAATAACTAATAAGCAGCATTAGCATTTGCACATGTAGAATAACTTAATCAATTTTCCTCTAATATCTTTAAGAATCACACAAGTGTTGAGGCAAATTTTCAATTTGATGTTTTAAAGATAACAAACATATTAATTTATATTTTTAAGATTCAGGTTATTTTGTGATCTAACATGTCATTTTCAATGTTTTTAGATTGAAAATAGGAATTGATTTTAAATCTAAGCATCTTATTCATACAAGAACATAGAATCACTAAAAAATACATAGAAATAACATTTTTCCTATTGAAGAAGAACATTATGTTTCTTGGAATTTTATGATAGAAACAATTCTCACATGTTCAAGCCAAAATGAGCACCTTAAGTGAATTGAGGCAACTGAGTGATGAACAAGGAACAAATTTTATGTTAAGTCATTTAAAAAATATTGCATTTAAGACACAAATTTTTGAAGTCTTTTATTCAATGCTCTCCTCATATATAAAATAAGAATGGTTGTTGAACATGAAGAGCAAAATTCTAAGCTACAACAACATCAATTACTTGTTTTATTTTCCAATTTCTCAAAACACTTTTTTTGATCATACACACTTAAATTTTTGCTCTTTAAGATCAAATTCTATACTTTTGAGTGTGTTGATTCTTTTTATTTGTCTTCTCAAATTTTTTGAGTTTTCATAATAAAAAAATCCATACACTTAATCATATACTGTACAAATCTCTCAAAGACTTTTCTTTGTGATTGTTAAGAGTGACATTGTGTTAAGTCTATTTAGAATGATATTATATGCCTATTGAGACTGTAATAATATAACTTGCATGCCACCCGAGACTTTGATAATACAGGTTGTGATCTAAAAAAAAAAAAATAGTAAAAGTGCTCAAAGAACATTCTATTTAGCAAAATAGTGGAAAATATTACAAGGTGTAAGGACTAGATGTAGCCCAAAGTTAAGGGAGAATCAAGATAAATTTATATGTGATTCTCTTTAACTCGATCTTTTACTCTTATAGCGTTTTACTATAGTATACATGATATATGCAAAACTTCTTTTTTGAATTTTATAAGAGAAATACTTTGAACTATATGAAGAATTCTGTAGCACCACTTTTTGAGCACTTGAGACTAAGTCTACAATTTGATCGGAACTATGCAAATTAATGAAATTAATTATGATGTTAATAGATATATTGAATTAGTCTTGAGAAATTTTCCAAGCATTATTGTGAGATGAACAAAAATTCTCTTCAATCTCTATTATGATTTTGAGTGCATGAAACTTTTAGAATGAGTGAAAGTATTCTCTATAGAAATAAAAGTTCAAATCAGTTTATAAATGAGACATGACTTGGCTGACAAAAAATCACTATGCCAAAAATGACATTTTATAACGTGTTTTTTATAGCGCTTATTAAATACAAACATTGTTGTATAATATTTTAAAAATAATGGAGGATACAACAACGTTTTTTTGACAAGCGTTGTTGTAGGGTCATATAGGGTCACATAGCGCTTGCACATAATGTTTATAAGGCTTTTACAACGCTTTTTCAAAAGCGTTATAAACTTAAGCGCCCTCACATAATGTTTTGGAGCGCTTTAAATACAAGCGCTGTAAAATATAGCGCTCCCACCTTATGTTACATAGCTTTTAAAGCGTTTTTTTTACAAGCGCTGTAAAAGATTTACACTTTCACATAATTAAATGACTTATTAGAGCGTTTTTTATACAAGCGTTGTAAAAGACTTGTGCTTTCATATAATTAAAGTACCTATTAGAGCGATTTTTGGAAAAGCGTTGTAAAAGACTTTTAAAAAATAAAATAAAAAAAGTCTTTTACTACGCTTCAGTGTCCTCTTCCTCTTCATTGTCCTTCTCATTGTGAATCCTACTGTGCCTACGAACCATATTGCCAACCATCTCTATTTTTTATACTATCCCTACGAACATTATTACGTATTTTTCTCATTGCGAACCCTACTCTGTCCTACGAACCATTCGTATTTTTGCGCATTCTCGTTGTTCCTTCTTAAATAAAGATGTAACCCTACGAACTCCACGTATTTCTTCGCACTCTTCAAGTATTGTATTCATTTATTCATTTATTTCTAACATATATATATATATATAATGTGTTTATTAATGCTATAATAATCACATTTATTTGATAGTACTTTATAAGTTTTCTGAGCTCAAAGAGGTGCTACAGTGTTGAAGCAAAAGTCAAATAACATCTCATGGATTTCAATAAAGGTTTAAAATATATGCCTTTAAAATTTCATTAACAATCAATGCACAAATATTTATTGACTTATATGTTTTATTTTATAGTCTTCTCATTAAATTAACGGCATAGACTACATGTACTATATATTACAATTCATAAAAGAGATTGTTGATATGAATCAAACTATAATCTCAAAAATGGTACGGTATTTTCATTATATTTTGATTTTTCATATATAAACTATGTATATATTTGATTCTAACTTATTTATGTTCAAATTTTATATCGCACAATACTTTGACAATTTCAGTCCAACATACTCTGAAAGAGATCTAACTGAAATAAAGGAATGCACATATCACAACACTTTTTTGAAAAAGAGCTGTAAAACTAGTACAACAAGAAGCACATTTTTAAAAAAGATTTACATCGCTTTTTAATTTTAAAGTGCGTTGTTGTATCTTTTTAAAGCGCTAGATACTATAACGCTTAATTTTAGAAAACAAATACTTTAAATGACTTAAAAAAAACACTATACAGTACTATTTTTCGCGTAATGAATAATATATTTTAACTTAAATAACCACTTTGTAACTGTTAGTATTTATATATTCACTCTAACAAAATACTAATAAAATTTATATTAATTTTTTTTTAGTGGAATACACAAAGGAAAACCCTTCCCAATAAAACAAAACCATTGTTCTTAATGCAATTCCTTAATTGGGTATGATCATGACATGAGACCGTGTTCAATCCAAATTAATTGCTTTATATACAAATGAAAATAGACAATTATAGAAGTGCATGAGATATGAAATATTTGTATAGGAAACCATTGAGATATGCAATCGAATTAATTGTGATACGACAATTTATACACAAGAAATCTGGGTTAATTACGTAAACATTGAATTGTCCTCGATTTAAAATGCAACAACGATAGAAAAACTTCTAACAAAGAATTCAAATCAAACACATTACACTATTATTGATTTGTTTCAAAAGTAGTTTGGTATCAATTACAATCAAAATAACGCGAATGGTCAAATAAAATTCACGTCTAAACTCCAATATAATCAAAAGATAATCATGAAAAAAAATATTATAGAGAGAAAAAATGACAATGATATATATTCTTATATTAGTTTCTTTATTTTGTTATCATTTGTAGAGTATATCTTGAATGAATGAGAGTTTATTTCTTTATTATATTGAACACTTATAAAATTAATTGACAATTGTTATAAAATCAATTGACAATTGTTAGAGTATTTCCAACGATAGTCAAATACGTTCGTCGCCATCATGTAGTTACGTAAAATTCAGTTTTTTTTGCAAATTTCCTGTTAGAGTTGTGTCAAATTTATCTTTTTTTTTTTAATTAATTTATGCCAATTAACATCTTTTTACTTTATTTCTGTCATGTATTTAACATTTAATTTTTATTATTGTTATAAAAATTTAAGTTCAATTTTATTTTAAATTAAAATTAAAATAATGTATATAATATTATTTGAAATATTTAAATTAATATTTTAAGTTGTAATAAAATTAAATATAAAAAAAAAATTAATGTATAAATTAAAGTTATGGGAACTATAATATGGTTTTTTAAAAGTTAAACCGTGAAAAATGATTGAATTGCTTCGAGATGGTATGGCACAGTGGACCATATTTAATGAATTCATGTTGAGTTTACGGTAATAGTAAAAAATGAATAAGTTACTTCAAGATGATGTAGCACAGTGGACCATATCTAATGAACTCATGTTGAATTCACACTTGGAGATACTTTTACAAAGTTTGTACAACAACCCTTTTTTTCCTAAATTTTCATAAACCTTATTTTTTTGAAATAACGATCAAGAATAAATTTGAACCACAATTTTCAAGATGAAGCCAACTTAAGAAATTAATCTTGAAGGATATAAACCTCTAGAGTAACTACCTCTCATTAAACTGATAAGAAACCCCTTTTTAGACCTTCAACGTGCAACTGATTGATATCTCCTCAATCGTTCATGTTTATAACAATCATCCCAACAAGAGATGAATTCGGCTCCACTAGAGTCAATGAGCCCACATTAACACATTCGAACATTGATAATCATTTAATCAAAATTAGATGATTTAGATTTAAATTCGGTATTTTAAATTAATAGCATGAAATTCCCAAATACAATAAATCTAAATTCAACAAGAGATACCTCACTCTTGTTGTTTCTCACTCAAAAACACACAAGTGTTGCACCAAAAAAAATTTAATCTTGATTATGATCTTGCATGAACGAATGATGATGAATAGATGAAATATTTCAATATTAGAATGATGAAACCTATCAATAGCTAATGAATATAAGTTAGTTATTCAATATAAAATGCATCATAACTGAAATAACTATTTTGCAACTATTAAAAACTAATTTTGCAAGTTGTGTGAATAAATTTATATTTTGGTGAATCGATTCATAGGTTTCTTGAGAGCCCAATATTTGATCCAAAAGTAGTGTGAATTGTTTCACAAATTTGTGAGTTAATTCAAAAAATCTCTTGGAACTTATGTGAGTTGATTCATATGTTAGGTGAGTTCATTCACTTATCACAAACATCCTAGAATGGTTTCAAATATATTTTTAAATAAACCTACAAACATATGATTCAAAATGTTGAAAATCACATAGAAAAGGTTTTAGTGGTGCTCTAAACATATTCCTAAAATGACTAAAATGAAACTAATGTTATGCATGATAAAAATGAGATTTTAACAAGTTTTCTTCTTCCTAATTCAGGAATATTTGTGGATATTGTGAATTGTAGAATCTATAACGGCACCCAAAACTTTCTAAATTTAAGTAAACCTAGTTTAGACATACATCGAAACACACTAAATCGATCCTAAAGAAAACATGCATTTACATAATCAAATTTTCATAACTTACATAAAAGGCGACACATCATATAAAATGGTCTAAAACACACAATACATAGCCTATTCCACTGTCACCACTAGGATTCTCATAATATAATAGTTGATATAGATATAGGGATCATGGACCATTCTTATTTAATAAATCGACTTAATCTAGTTAATGTATATCTAGAGTTATCCAACTTATACTAGTTGATTAACTATTTACCTCTAGTGATATTATTTCGATGTCTAATCATCCAAAGATCTAACGATTGATATTCGTGTATTCTCAAGGCTTAAAACTAATTAATAAAAACTTGGGTGTTACACTTATTGTCCAAATGTATTTACTAACAATCATTATTTTTATCAAGGTCAATGTTAGCACTTATTTCATAAATAAATAAAAATTGCAACGGTCAATATTAATAATTGATATTATTAATAATTTTAGGATTTTGTTAAAGGTGAGTATTGAACTTGCACCCTCCTTATCGCTCAACTCTCAAACTCTCCCTATTCATCTACTAAACCAATCTTATATATTTTTTGTTATAAGAGGTTAATGTTAGTACTAATATATTGTATACATGAATAAAGATATAATGAATCACATTTATGTGATAATTAAATTTTATTTTATATTTTTGAAGGGAGGGAGGGTCATGACCCTTGTCCCCCTCCAAAGATCCATTCATATCTCCGCACAATGTTATGAAAACTTATCAACATTATTGATGATTTATAATGTATAAAAAGTACTCCAAATTTAAATTCCAAGTCATATGTGTATTTGTTTTCTCTCTCTAAACTCGGTCCTCTTATGATACTAATATTTTTTTTAAGAAACATGTAAAATGTTTCATGTTAAATGTATTTACACTTTGATTATTATTTTATTATTATGTAGAAATCACTTATTGAAATAAAATGAGAGGAAAAAATAACATAAATGATTGATTCCAAACTAAAAAAATAGTCTTAAAATACCTCTCTTATATATAAAAAAAGTGAGGTGGCTAGATTTTTTTATGAAGGTGGCTACTTCCACTACTAGAAAAAACGTTTTTAGAAAATGAATATTGACCGAAAATGAATATTTTTTCAATGAATCTTCAAATAATTGTATAAATATGTGTCTATTATTAAAAGAATGTCCCTTCACGTAACACCCTATATTTTGAAAATATTTTAAAGCACAAATATAATTAAAACATGAGTAAATTAATACATAGTTAAAACAAAACATATTCAATCATAAAAGATCGTAATTTAAAAACATGTTGAAATAACAAAATCAAATAGATCAACCCTAAAAATTGTCACACAAAATAGAGCTGATTCTACACAATATTAATTTACTGATCGACTAACATATCTACAAACAACATATAATAAATTACTATCTACTTCATTGATGGAATGCCAATGACTATGTCTCTTTCTCACTAGCGAGTGCTTCATTTGCTATTATCTCATCATGTACCCACAAACGTAGTGAGTAAGCATACACATGGAAAACAAACGATGGCGAGTCATCATTTTAAATGTATAATCTAACGGAGCAAAGTATATTAAATGTACAATCAATGATCAAAATTTACAGTAAAAAATATAAATAATACATGATAGTTAGACAACAATCCTAATCATCAAGTACTTCACATTGAATCATTCTCACTCTAGAGTGATACAGATAAAAAAGACATTAACTACTCTACGAACAAGATTTTCTAGTAAGGGTATTCAATGGAATATCCAAGTGGTGTCCCACTGCACCTTTACATAAGACTTTCCTATACTGATAACTCGATTTAGGTATCCTCAACTTTCAAACTCTGGTCTTATCACAAGATAGCCCTAATATGTCATACTATATAAATGCAACACATCTTATGCAAATATGTCATACTATATAAATGCAACACATCTTGTGCAGTACATAACATTTATCATCAATAGTGTATGTCTAACAATACTTAACCCATATACACAATTAGATTTACACAATTAGACGTGCAATAACAAATTAACGTTTATCATCAACACATCAAGAAATATATATAATAAATAACATTGACTTTGTCCTAAATTTTTAGTCTATAACTTAATATCTAAATACTTGTAACTAGTTAGTTAAGTATTAGTAACTTAATTACTCATTATGACTTAATTTAATCAGTTAATTTTGAGACTCTATTTTGAGACTCTAATTGATTTATTAATTGCTTAGTAATTTTCTGATTCTAATTCTTTACTTAATTGATTATCTAAACCTTATTAGTTGATTATCTTTATCTCATTATATATTTTAACTCCTGATTACTATCCTAATCAATTAAAGGGTTTCAGTAATTGATTATTAATTAACTTAGACATTATTTATTTCTAGACATTTAATCCATAACCAAAGTCTAAATATCAAGTATTCTTTCTTAACTTAAACTAATTGATTATTCCTATGTCACAATCCGATTATTCTATCTTAACTTAGATATTATTGTTGATTTTTTCAAAATCAGTTTTTGTATCAATTACAATCAAAATAATTAGAATGTTCAAACAAAAAAATTACCTCTAAACTCCAATATAAAAAAAACTATGAAAAGACAATCATTAAAATAAAAATATTATAGAGAGAAAATATGACAATAAGATTTTTATATTAATTTCTCTACTTGTTTCTCGCATGTGGAATACATCTTGTCCCAATTTAAATGAATGAGAGTTTCTTCCTTTATTATATTGAACAGTTACAAAATCAATAGACAATTGTTACAAAATTTGTAGCAATCCCTTCTTTTCTAACATTCATAAACCTTATTTTTTGAAACAACCTTCAAGAATAAATCTAAACAACTATCTTCAAGACGAAGATAACTCATAAAATCAATCTTGCAAGCTATAAACCTATAGAGTAGCTACCTCTGTAGAAATTAAAAGAGATATCAATTTTTAAATCTTCGACCGTAGTTGATTGATATCCCCTCTGTCACTCGCATTTAGAACAATCATTCCAATAAAAGATGGATTCAACTCTACTACAGTCATTAATCCCACATTAACACATTCAAAACATTGATAGTCATTTGATCAAAATTAAATAGTTTAAATTTAAACTAAATATTTTAAATTATATAAATTATTTAAATTATTTAAGTTCGCGTCTACAAATGTTTTAACAATGTGTTGGCACATCATTTAAAAAAGTTTAAAAATATATAAAATTTATCTTTTGAAAAATATTTCTTCATTAAAATTGTAAAAAGAATAAAGTTAAACTACTACATAATTATTACTTTTGAGGGTGTGATAGTAAGTGAACACATTAGATGAACATAAAGATGGCCAACGTACATGATGACACAAAGATGATTCTCTAAAAGATTGGGGGAAAAAATAAGTGGTCTTAAATAAGAGTCATTTGCACATGAGATTCCTAAGAAGTCTCACACACATCAACACATATTATTATTAATGTCAAATGTAATGTCAATTCATGGATAGATATACTTTAAGCAGTGCTTTTGAAGCCAAGTGAACACATCTTTCAAATAGCTTTCAATGCCTTGATATAAGGCTTTGTGGGGTTGAAGTGACCACTATCAACGAATCCAACAAATTCTTTGTCCGTCTTCGAAAGAGACCTCATCGTGATTAATCATTCGCATAACGCGATATTTTTATTTGTCATTTGAATTTTGTTTGTGTAAAACATTTTACATCATCAATACATTATAATTAATTATAACTAATTATGTAGGTGATTTTAGAAAAATTGTTATAAAATTTAAATGTTTCTATTAATTTTATAAGTATGATTGATTGATAGATATAAAAATCATTAATAATTTTATAAATATGATTGATCAACGGTATAAAAATTATTGATACTAGTGACGTATATATATTAAATCCTTATTATTTTAATTAGCTAAAATAATTGAATATTACTTTTGCATGTAGATCTAATTTAATTTCTAGGCATGTGTATCATATGTTTATCGTTTTTTCTAAAGATATCATATCATATGCTTATCATGGCATATTATTTGATTTGCTATTATGATTGAAACAATTTCTTTATACTAAGATGTATATGTCTTCTTCTACTTTTCCTTCTGTCTATTAAAATCAAGTATATGTTTTTAAGGTTCCTTTTTCCGTAATGCCTCTTTCTTTATCTATGATATATAATTGAATATTCTTACAATTTGAATTTTTTTTTTCAACGGAGTAATTTTTCATGCAATTTGATTTAAGTCTAATTTTGAGTAAATAATCAATTTGCTCTTTAAAATTATAGATATGTATTCTCATTTAGTTCCTTAAATTATTGATATTCCAAAGTTATTTATAAAAATTTAGAATTATAATCCAATCCATCAATTTATTGGTTTTTGCAAGGATCATAAAATGAGATTAGATTGAAAATATTGATGATGAATTTGAATCTAGGTGAATAATGTCAAATGTGTATTTGATAATTGATTTGAATTGGATCAAGTTGAAAGGTCTACTTTAATTCTAAAAGTATATTTTGTGTCCGAAGATGGGGTAGTATTAACAAACACTTTGACGCTCAAGTAAATAGTTGTTTAAAGAGAGTATACGGTAAGATAGGATGAGAAATGTATACATCTTTTAATGTTAGAGACACTTTTTTATTTAGACAAAAACCCCAACCTATTGGAGACAGGGTGTTAAACGACATTGAATGCCGAAAATTCTTCGCCGGGAAGAGCGAGAGTAATTGTCCCCGACCGTTGAGCTAGGTTTGGCCGTAAGTCCAAAAACCTTAAAGACTATATCAAGAGGTAGTCGTAATCATGCCAAAAAAATTTATTTAATCCATTCTTCTTGTGATCACTACATATTGGTCCCGAGGGAGTTATGTTAAACATGCATATGCATAATCATGTCCATGTATCTTAAAGTGGAAATAAGACCAGACATTTAGAACACAAACCATGTGTCAAATTTAGCTTCACCTCATGATCATATAATTTGTATGCTAGCTTCAACATTATGGCATTGATCAACACCATGGTTCTTTATCACATCGACAGATTATAATATTTTGTCTTCGGCAATTTGTTTTTAAAAATAAAAATAAAAAATTAAAGATTGGCAGCTTATAAATTATTTTTAGCATCATGGTTTGCCATATCTACATCATTGGCAAACACATATATAATTTGAAATGTTGAATATTATAACAAGAATTATGAAGTGCAAGAACTCAAATGACAATGAAACTTAAAGGTGTAAAATTGTAAGAAGAAACATGATAAGATATTAATAACAAGAAAATAATAAAAATGGAGAATTGAAAAATGAAATGGAGCTACCCTCTTACTTCTATGAAAAAAGAAAAAAAAGTTAAATCTAAAATAAAAAAGAGGCAAATCTCTCAAAAATACTCATAGTGTAAATTTATCAACAAAGTGCATCTAACTATGTGATTTATACATATAGAGAAAAAAAGAAATCAATTTGTTGATTGCTTAGAAAGAAAGAGGGAAAAATGCATTAAAGTAGTGTTACTCTTGATTGAATGTGTAACTCAACTATCTCTAGAATGCTTTTGTCTCATATTTATGAAATAGAGGTTACAAAATCGGGAACTCAATTAGCTCTCAAAGCATCCGAGACAAATTGCTTCTACACACAAAAAGTACTCTTGTACCTTTTTGAAGTCTCATCTTTGTCCTATTACTTGTAAAACGAGGTTTTTTTTTTTCTCAATACACTCCTTTTGAAAAAATAACACTAAAATACTCCAATTTAAAAAAAATATACTAAAATGTCCCATTTTTTTTTTCCCTTTAGTTACAAGTCGCCATTTGAAATGTCGACTTCCTTAAGGAAGCCCGAGTTCCAAATGGCGACTTCCCACTTGGATTCTAAAAAATGGGGCATTTTGGTATATTTTTTTCAAATGGGGGTATTTTGGTGTTTTTTTTTCAAAAAGAGGGTATTAAAAAAAAGGACCCGTAAAACGACACAAGAAAATAAATATAAGTGTTGTTGTCTAATTAAATAAATATTATGCATCTACGTATTTTATTACAACTTAAATAAAATAAAATAAGAATGATAGTAATTCACACACTCAACCCTCTTTCTTTATCCTTGAAACTATCAATTATGTTGGTAATTTCCTTCAATTTTGTAACATTTCATTTATTTTGAGGGAAATTGTATGGTTTTTGTATTGGGGCATAAAAAAATCATCAAACTAGAGATTCTTCTCTTATTTTAAAAACTCAATTTATCTTCTTTAATCTTTAATTTCTTATTTATGCTTACTACTTTTGGTTTTGAATAAAAGTTGTATTTCTTGCTTCCATTATCTTTTTATTGTTTACCTTTAATTTTAATTTTACTATGATCATGTGTGTTATTTACTAAATTCCAATTTTTGCTATTTGTTATAGGTGGTGATTATTTTAATTCAACCTTAGTGATTATCATGTTTGTGACTATAAAACTTATGGTTGCATGATCTTGGACATCAAATGAAGTACTAAATGTGAAGCTTGACATTCTTTATCTTAATTGCTATTAATATTTATCTAAATATTATCAATATCACATATCAATCACCACCTAAATGGGGAAATTACTCCATAGTACATATCCATTCTAAGGAAGCAACACATCACTCATCATTATTGAAACAAAATATTGCCTTTAATTTAGGCAAAAACAATTTCCATATAATTAATACAAACTTAATTAAAAAACAATCACCTAATTAGGTCGCACAAGGCTTTACTAGATATCAGTTAAGACCACCAACTCCTTTGCTTCAAAATAATTTGAACTTGGTCGAGTAACAAAGTAAACATTGGCCTGAAAATCATCTTAAACAAATACATATAGTCACAAATAGAGATTAATCATCGTAGATACTTTGTGTTCCTATTATTATATATAAAAAAAAAACAATTGAAAATACTTCCATAATCAAGGTTTTAAAAAATAATTCACAATCAACAAAAACAATAGGTAGTTCTCTATATCATTATTCTCAATTTTATCAAAATGAAGAAAATACTATTTTTTTTTAAATATCATATATCGATAAACAACACATTTTTAGTATAAATCTAAACATATTATCTAACCTAATTCTCTAATTCCGACCTTCTCTCATCTCAATTATTATTATACACAACTATATAATATTACAAATAATTTTAATAAAGTTTGTGTAATGTTATGATTAATTCATATTACGACAATCACAATTTGTAACACTACTTCGATAATTGCAAAAATCATTAAATCTTTAACGCAATGATAATATCTAAGTGATTTTTTGGTGATGGTCAACCTGCAAAGTTTGATGATAAAAAATGTTAACCAGTTTTGGAGTAACCAGACTTAGCAGCAGGTGGTTATTGCATTTCCGCAAATACTGATATCTGATGTTGAAGTGTAAAGAGGAATCACATGGGCGCGTGAACACACACGCGCGCGTGAACAATCATAAACTTATATACCTTTAATTTCCTTTGCCCTAAACTGCATCAATTAAAGTATGCAAGAAGAGAAAAAGAGATGATAATAACTAATAAGAAACCACATTTAATAAAATTAAATTGGAAAAAAGAGAATAAAAATAATAATAAATTAAATAAAGAATAATTATGGTTTCCATTTTTTTGTAAAAGAAGATCAAGTGTATGTCCCTTTATTATTTATGTTCATTGTCTATTTCTATATAGCACACAAACTTGTATTATATCACAACAAAAAATTATTCTCTCCCTTACTTTTTTATTTTTGTTTCTAAATTGCACTAAATCACAGTCCTCTTGTATTGATGAGAAACTGAAATCAGAAACACAAAATTCCTAATATAAATAAAGTTAGGTTATTATTTCGAGACACACACACACACAGAAAAAGAGAGAGAGATGGGAAGAGGGAGAGTTGAGTTGAAGAGAATAGAGAACAAAATAAACCGGCAGGTTACTTTCTCTAAAAGAAGGAATGGTTTGCTCAAGAAAGCTTATGAACTCTCTGTTCTCTGTGATGCTGAAGTTGCACTTATCATTTTCTCTAGCCGTGGAAAACTCTATGAATTTGGAAGTGTTGGGTATTTCTCTTTCTCTCTAAAAATCCAAACTTTTATTCATTTTCTTACTAAAAATTTAATCTTTTCTTTATTTTTTTATTTTTTTTACTTACCCTTTTTAATTTGGAAATAATGGGTTTCTATTTCTCTCTCTCATTTCTAAATATCTAACCTTAAATCATTTTTGCAATTTTTTTTATTGAAATGTTAATTTTTTTAGTTGCCCTTTTAATTTTAAATGTTGGGTATATCTAATTCTCTCTCATTTATAAAAATTCAACCTTTAATTAATTTTCAATTTTTTTATATGCCCTTTTAATTTGGAAGTGTTGGGTATCTCTCTTTTTCTTTCTCATTTCTAAAAATCCAATCTTTAATGAATTTGCAATTTTTTTTTTATGTGCTCTTTAAAATTTATGGTTTTGAAGTTTCATTCAATATTTTATGTCCATTTTTGTGAGGTGCAAATCCCAATGGGTAATAGAATCAGTTTCCTTTGTTTATATTTTGGGTTTTGTGATGATGTGAGCTAAACTATTATGATATATAATATAGTTATAGTTATATGCCTTCTTCTCTTTCTATGTACAAAAAAGCTTTCTTCTTTGCATCAGCTTCTTTCACCAAAATGGTTACTGGTTTTCTGCTTCTTTGTTTCCTTTAACTTGCCACAACTGAATTTGATGCTTTTAAGATTTAACTACACACTTTTCATAACTACTTTTGAAACTTTTTGAAGTTTTATTTTTTATTATTATTTTTTTTTTTTTATTGTTCTTTCTCTTAACACATACACTTGAGTTGACCCCTCATGAGTCATGGCTTCTTCTTCTTCTTCTTCTTCTTCTCTCTCTCTCTCTGAGTTTCTCCTTTTCTGGATCTTAAAACCCTCCATGAAATATAATTAAATTGTATTATTGTTCATTTTTTGTATTTATATGTTTTATTTTATAAATTTTATTGATATATAGTGTAAATAAAAAAAATATATTATCAATAAATTACACCGTTGAATCACTAAAAATATATTACTTTGATAATATTTGTTTATTTTAGAAGTCAAAAAATTTACCCAGAAAATTCATCAAAATTAATTTTTTTTAATATTTTTTTTAAAGGAGAGAAATTTTTAATTTATGAGTTAAAGGGGATATGTAAATTATGAATTTTTGTGTTCCAATGATAGATCGACACGTTTCATAGTCCTTTCACACCTGATAGATTGAAATTATCTCAGTTTTGAAATGACATAGTACAATACAATTCTATTTTTTTGTGTTTGTGAGAAGAGAGTAGTCAGAAAGAAGAAACAAAGAAAACAGAAAAGGAAGAAAACAATCATATGATATGAGTATTGAGTGTAGTACTGGACTATGCAGTATTTTTTTGTATCATATAGTAACATAATATATTTAATTATGTGTTTTTTTGGTTCACTCTCTTGTAACCGTTGTGTAAGATCTAGGGCTTTCCAAAATCATGTTGTAAATAATTGAAGGTTCAACAAAGCTTTAAACTTTGTCCACATCCCTTTGAACCGTTTGATCTTTCAGTTCTATCATTGTATCTTTTTCATCTCTCTCTCCATGGAATCTTCTTAATTAGCCAGCAATGTGTGTAATTTTTCATGTCTAAAATGAAAAGAGGAATGAGTACTCATCAACCACTTTGTACGTAGCTAGGTTTTTGTGATTTTTCTAATAATCTTCTTAATTATTATTATTTTTTTGTTAAAAAAATCATTTTTAATTTATTTTCTTCTATCTACTTCACCATTTTCTTGTAAAACATAAATAAATAAATAAATAAATATGACACCATTTTATGTGTAGTTAAGTTTCTCAGCATGATGATTTTGATAAGTTTCTTACCAATAATTGGTCAAAATTGATTTCAAATGTGAAATAGCTTTCTACTCCTTTCTTGCTAGCCCTAAAAGATATTTAAAAAAAGTTTTTTTTTTTTTACATTTAACATAATTATTTTTAAGAAAACTTTTTTTTTTTGTGACAATTTTAAGAAAACATTTAACATAAAAATAAAAAAATAAAAAAACAAACAACACATTAACACAACATTAAGGTGTGAGTATGCTGACTTATAAGGTTGAGTATGTGGTAGGGAAATCCCTGAGAAATCTTGATTTACTATCTAGACTAGAGTGGTTGAAATTTGGGTAAAATATCTAAGTGAGTAAAAGAAATTGCTACTTTTAAAACATAATTTTTTGTTACTAGTTGTTGTCAAATTTTTTTTACTAAGAATGTTACTTAAAAGTAATTTTGTAAGAATGTTTAAGTAATGTGTGACATACCAAAAGAATAGAATTGAATTACATAAATATTATTTTAATGAATAAAATAATTGATAAATATAATTTTAAATTCATTGACTAACAATACATTTTTTAAAAAACCCAAGTATAAATTTAGCCAAATATTATTTTAAAATACAATTCTTTTGTTAAAAACATGGAATATTGCATACATAATTAATATAAGATTATATTAAGATTAGTAAATATTAAAAGTCTCAATGTAAAGTACTTGTGTGTATTGTTTTGTCCACATATCCTTAATTTATTGGTCAAGATTTCCATTTGTCCTTCATTAGTAATTTAAGCTTAGATACCCATACCTCATATTACATATATATTTCACTCTTAAAAATTGCTTAATTTGTCTAATATTGAGTTTCCTCCTCAGCACTACCAAAACTATTGAACGATATCAAAGGTGCTCTTTTAATCCTCAACCAGATGACCACCAAATCGATTGTGAAACACAGGTATGTCTTTATATCAATGCTCACTAAATAAGGCAAATTTTGTCTCTAAGTGTTAGACACACATTTTACAGATCTATTTTATTTTTCTTGTCTAATTTTTGTGGCTATTTCAAATTTTTCTAGTAGGGGCCTTCTTCCTACCTTTTAAATCTCAATAGCACTAATGGAAAATGTTCTAAGGAATATATTATATATATTATATTGTAAAAGTTAAATTTTTGTCTTATGTGATCTAGCCTCAACAAAATCATGTTAACTTTTTATATATACACATATTGATTTGGTTGGATATTTTATATGTAATTGAAAAAGGGTGGTCAACTATAGTATATAAATTTAAAAGAAAGAGTTTATTAGGACTTCCTTCAATCCACTAGAAATTGCTACAATTCTTTCAATTGAAATATAAAGTAATATTTTTCTTAATAAAATGAATGCAAAAAGAATAAAGTTATTTTAGATTATATGCTTTATCTATTAGATATATCATAATCTGATTTTATCATAGAGTTAGTAATCATTTAGTTTTATCTATAATTTTCTATTTTTGCAATTAATCAGAGTTGGTACCAAGAGGTGTCTAAGTTGAAGGCAAAGTATGAGTCTCTTCAAAGGACTCAGAGGTACTAACTTATATTATGCCCCTTTTACATGTACATAACTATAGAATTTTTATTTATCAATAACTTCTATATAGATGTTTTAATTGTGAATTCGGTGAAATAACGTGATACTACCGCGATTTTGATAAAAAAAATATATTTTGGAGTTTCAAAAATATTATAGTGTTACAAATATTTCATCAAATTCATAGTCAATCCACTAACCACTAACTAGGACTCATAAAATTTACTTTCCAATGTAATGTAATATAATTTCAGGCATTTGCTTGGGGAAGATCTTGGACCTTTGAACATAAAGGAGCTTCAGAATCTTGAGAAACAACTTGAAGGTGCTTTAGCACAAGCTAGGCAAAGAAAGGTGTACACTCATCTAAATATATCTTCTATATATATTTTTTTATAGTTTTAAATTATGATTGTGATTATCGTTATCTCGTAAACATTTACATTGTTAAATAACACAGACTAATGTGTCTTAAATTTGCAATTGTGATATGTTACAGAGACTTTAAAATCTACAATAATACAATTACAATTGCGACTGAGAACTGCAAACTATGAACATCTATATTTTTTACTTGGTAGTAAAACATGGCTACAATAGAATTATTAAAAATAGGGTATTGACTTTCTAGAAGTTTATTAACTTGATTAAAATAGTTTTTTTTAATAGTTGTGAAACATTGATGTGGACTGATCATACCTCAAACTTTATTTCAATTATTTCAGACACAAATTATGATTGAACAAATGGAAGAGCTTCGCAAAAGGGTAAGATCAATTATGAAAAATGTTTTATCCTATGATTTTTATTTTTATTACATGGAATGCAAGAGGTACTCCATCTCAATACATTAAAGATTAATGTTTAAATGAAATTGATTCCAAACATCAATAGATTCATACAGCAATTGACACAAGTCCAATTTAGAGTCCTATTGTTCTTTGCTAAAAACCAACCCAAGAAATCATCTTTCACATGTACTACAATATAGTTGAATGTTCAAGTAGAACCCCTTCAAAAATAATTTTAATTTCTTAACATTTCAATCATTGTCCATGAAAGGAAGCCCAATGTTATTATCAAACTTTTTTCAATTCAATTAATACTATTAATTTTACTAGTATCTTTTTAAGTATCCTAGTATTAATTTTACCAACTGCTTTTCTTACTAATTAATATAGTAAAAAAAAAAACAATAAATTGTGTAAATGTATTTTATCTTTAAATGATTTTGTATTTTATTATTGTAAAAAATAATTAGACTTAAAAGACCTCTCTTTCGGTCTTATTAATTTTTGAAATACCCCATTTCAAATCTTTCTTTAGGCCTATACATTTAATGGACTAATCTAGTTAAATACTTAAGTTTCCATTTGGGTTTAGTTTTCATTCACATCAAAGTACTTATGTATATAAATCAAAAAATATATATATATTTTTTCTTTTAATTTTGATATTTTTCAACCATTTTTCAGGAACGCCATCTAGGAGATATGAACAAGCAACTAAGACTCAAGGTTAATTTTAGGATTCTAGGAGATATTTTTTTTTTTAATTTCAATTGATTAATTTATTTACACTAATTTCTTTATTAATTCCTACTTCAATTAATACTCCATTTTCAGCTTGAAGGAGAAGGATTTAATCTTAAAGCTATGGAAAGCTTGTGGAGCTCTACTTCAGCTGCTGGAAATACCAACTTTACATTTCAGCAACCTCAAACCAACCCTATGGATATGCAAGCAGAACCCTTTTTGCAAATAGGGTACATCAAATTTACTTCATTTTTGCATTATTTTTTACTAATTTTAAGTTAATTACATGAGTATATGATCTTTAATATTCATAAACAAAAATGTTTGATAGCCTCTCACTTTTCCTTACACTTGCGATATCTCATACATTGAGTTTAAACATGTGGTTAATTTAGTTGAATAAATGGTTAATTTATAATCACATTAAAAATTGTGATTAATTATGTAATTAAAAATTAATCATATTTTTTATTGTGATTTCAATTAATCATTTATTTAAGTAAAATAACACATTTTTTTATATGATTAATTAGATGACACTTAAGTAAACGTACAAAAAATAGGTGTTCATTTATAAATTTACCACTTAAGTTAAGTTGATAAATAATTTGTTGAGTTCAGTCAAAGGGTGAGAGGCTACTAAAGTTCTAACTTTAGGCTCACAAGCAACCAAAAAATTTATCTCTTTCAATCATGTTTTCAAAATATATCACGTTATTATCTTTACTTCTTTCTCTTTCAAAATATATATATTATGTTAAGTTTACATCAAATATTTTTCTTTTATTTCATAAGTGACAAAGGGTATTGCTATGAACTTTTTGACTTTGTATAGTCATATTTTGTTGTATAAAATTTAAGAAAAATGTTTGGCGTACACTTATTTGGAAATGTCTTTTCCATATACATGACTGAAATAAAAATAGTAATTTGAAATTGAACAAATTTTTATACATTTATAGAGAAATATGCAAGTGGTATTTAAAAATAGAAGTAATCTAATCTTAATGGTAAAAAAATTATAATGTTAACCTCTTTTAATTATTGGACAGATACCAACAGTACGTTCAAGCTGAGGCATCAAATATTTCAAAGAGCATGGCTTGTGAAACTAACTTCATGCAAGGATGGATGCTTTGATAACTTAATCAATAAAGTATAAGATTTACATTATTGTCTATATGCTTTAATTTCTAGATTTATGTTTTGGCTGTTAATTGTGACCAGCATGGGAAACTGAAGATTCCTATAGCATCCTTAATTTGTAATTGGATACAAATATAGATAATGGTCATTTATTTATATATTTTAAACAAATAATTTATATTGTTGCTTGAACTTTGAAGTTTAATTGAATATATGTATCTGTTTCTTTTCCTACCTCCCCACACAATTGCTATTCTCCTAATTCTATCTCCATATAGGGAAAATAAAAATGTTTATAAACTAAGGTTTGTGAAGATAAAGAGTACTCTTTTAATTTTTATACACTTTCAAACCAAAGAAAATGAACCGTATAAATATATTTATATTTGACCGTAATATTTTATCATAAATAAATATGACAAATTAGGAAGATTGAAGTTTAAGATTATGGCAATGGATTCGTAAGGCTTAGGTCATCTGGAAAATACTAATATCGTTAGGCTAGATATTATGTCCTAGGTTCGATTCGAACCTAAGATATTGTAGTTATATACCAATATTTTTTACTATTTTATTTAGACAACAAAAAAACTGGCAATTGAATTAATATGGTTGGACCTTCCTATACACATTTTTACATATATTTAAGAAAAGGAGTATGTGTTTGACCACCCTCATCCTTTAAACTAGCTTTTAGAAGTGGGATAAGGGTATAAAATTGTCTAAGGGTTGAGCCTGCGACAATACTTTTGTGAAAAAGGTTGTCTAAAGGCTCTAGATTTTTTTACTTCTTAAACTAGCATCGCTTTTTATAAAAAAATGTTATTAAATGTATGTTATGATTTTTTCATTTTGGAGTTGTGTTCGATAGGTTTCAAGTAAATTTCATAATAATTGTGGATGGATCTTTGTCAGTTGAAAACAGGGTAATGCAAATAGGCAAATATTGTGTGATATCTGACTTCAATATAGCAGTGTCTTGGAGGGAAAGAAAAGAATTATCATTGTAGATGGAGTTGAGAGAACTCAAATAGTTTGATGAGTCAAGAAATTTGGTGGAGATAATTGAAGAAAAATACTCATAATTTTTAGTGATTGGAAGCTCCATCAGTCTAAGAGGCCACAAGTTTACTACATTACTTTGGATTTTAACTAAGAGGATCAAGATGTTAGGGGTTTTGTATTGTGCATCCCTCAGTTTTACCACTCACCCTCTATTCATTTGGAAAAGACCATTTTACCCCTAGTGTTATCTATAAAAAACTCTAAAAAATTTCACTTTCCTTTTTTCACTCATTTCATTCGAATGTTTAGAATATCTGAATCTGAAATTGCCAAAACATCAAAAGTTTGAAACCTTTGAAATTGAAAAGTAAGAATAACCATCGAATATTTGAAACATTCGAATCAATATTTTTTCCAACCTTCGAAAGTTTCTATTATGATGAAAGTTTCGAAATACATATTTCCGAACAATGCTGAAACTTTCGAAAGTTTCATTCAACATGAAAGTTTCGAAATGCAAAAATCCAGAAATGCAAGGAAAGTTTCAAAACTTTGAAATGCTTGGAAAGTTTCGAAGTTGATTCGGAACTTTGGCATTCAATGAAACTTCTGAAACATGTTTCGAAAGTTTGACCATATGAAAGTTCCGAAATACATTTTTTTTAAAGTTTTTTTTTTTTCATTTTTTTTTAATATTGATATGTTGTAGTGCCTAAAATGAGAGGTGTGTTTTGCCTAATTATTAGCAACTTGATAGGTGATAGAGGTGATGGTGCAGAGAGAATTCTATCAACAACATCAAATAGACGACATAATAAAACAAACCGTCCAATTAGGCAGCATCATCGAAGACAAGATGTCCAAGATGATGTCGTTGAGCCTACTGAGCATTCACAGATGGAGGAGGATGTGGAACAGGCTAAGGAATAGTATGATGCCAATGTTGTCGATACTGATGATATTCATGATGTTGTTGCATATGTTGATGATGTTGATGATATTGATTCTTCGAGGGACTGATGGTGACACATGTGTTAACACAGTATGAGCACCACGTAGCTCGGAGACTATGGTGACACATGTGTTAATTAATTGTTTATTTTAATTTATTTAATTAATTTCTTAATTAAGTTTATTTAATTAATTAATTGTTGTGTAATTACTCGTAGGATCGTGGGTCGTTAAAAGTTATTACTCATGGATTGAAGCTGAAGAAATTTGTCGAAGTTCTTGTGCCATATCCTATAGAGCATTGGATTCGAGAATCTGTGTTGCTACATCTGTCTTCAGTCTACCTCATTATGGCTGATGCTGGTCTAATATTTGCATTTGTTGAAAGATGGCATAGGGAGGTCAACTCATTTCATTTGCTAGTTGGAGAGACGACTATCACTTTAGGCGACGTCGTGACTCTCCTTCACATCTCACCCCATAGTAAATTTTTTCATGCACCTGTGAATATGAACACTAATAATGTTACAAGAGCTACACATGAGTGCTTAGGTGTAACATGGGAGGAAGCACTAACTGAGATTAATTATAATAAATGTGCCAAATATAGATTGCAATGGTTGAGTGATTTGTATAGTCGTCTCATTTAAACTCACCAATTTGAGTGTGCGTCTAAAACGTATCTATTGCATTTAGTTGACAACACTATTTTTGCCGATAAAATACATACTCGTGTGGAGGCAAAATACATTAGTTTATTTATTGATTTAGATTGTTGTCGAGACTATTCGTTGGCTACCGCAACATTAGTTTTCCTTTGTGACAATCTAGCAGATGGGGTTGTCCACGACACTTGACAGTTGGAAGGTTACATGACCCTATTACAGGTATATCATTTATATTAAGTTGTGTTATTTATTTATTTAATTATTTATTTATTAAGTTGTGTTATTTTATGATGTTACTTATGTTGCAGTACTGGATTTACGAGCACTTCCCTAGGATCTGTAAGCGGGGCGATAAAGGAGCGGTTCCTGCACATATTCCAAGAGAATATAGGTGGACTGCAAAACATGTTGTTGAAGGCGGATTGATGAAATATCGTCAGAGACTTGATGTTTTGTTGGTTGAGGATGTAGTGTTTACACTATATGATGATGATCGAGTTAATCATCCACTTATATCGATTTCGATGTTCTTTGGATATATTCGATGTGGTGGAGTCTCAGTACCATATTTTTCGTAGCGATGTCTTCGACAGTTTGGTCGTACTTAGTGCATTATGCATGACGTTTCTCCGATGCTGAACAATATAGATTGGGTGTGGCAGACTACTATAAAATCATCTATATCGACCTTTTAGATGCTATATCTTGTTGCGCCTTTTCCTGGAGAGGTCACTACAAACTACTATGCATGGTACATGAGTATTTCACATCCTCTTATCATCCCTCCATCTACTGTTGCACGTTCGAGTCCACCTATTGTTGCTGCACATGCTAGTCCATCATCTTCTGCACATGTTGGCCCATCATCGGCATGAGACCGTAGAGCAGCTGAGCTTGTACGTAGAGCCATAAATTTTGTAGCTTCATTTAGTGAAGTTCATGAAATATTAAGTGAGTTAACCTACTTGTACGACGGCGAGTGATTGTGTTATGTATGATTGAGATATTGAACATTAATTTCTAATTTAATGTTTTCTGTTATTTATGAATTTTTATTTTAAGTTAATCCGCATTTATTTTGAGTTAATCAGTAATAAAAGATATTCAAAATGATAAAACAAGATGAATTGTGAGATTAGCTTTATTTTTCTCTTTCAAAGATTTAAAATGAATTTGGGTGCAAGCTTATACTTTGTCATGTCATTGACAAATTTCCTCTCTTCTTCGATTGACCGGTTACAGTATCAAGTAAATCATAATTGTGTGTCCCACAACCAATATTAATTTTTCATCCTTCACCGACACTTAACGGTATACATCTGAAAGTAAACGGATAGTTTTCTTTATTAGAACAAGTTACTATTGATTTTGATTTTGATTTTGATTTATATCTTCCATCTCTTTCGCATTCCAAAATCAATTTGTCTTTTCTTCCCCTCTTTCCGTTTGCTTTATTTGATCGAATGATAACAAATAAAATTCCATTTTGCCTTCCAATGGTTTTTGCCCATTCAAATACAGCTTCTCGAGAAGGAAATACCTACAAAATATGTTTCAAATAAAATATCAAATATATCGCTATAGTAAAAATTTGATCGGTGATGGATTATCAGTAATAATAATACCTAATCAGTGATGAATTTTTTATGTTGAAACTACAACCGTTCTTGAAGTAGAAACCTCAACTCTACTCATACCTAATTTCAAAAGTAGTAATAAATTTAATTAATAATAATATTATTAAAAAAATTTCAAAATATATTTTTAATTATAACATACATCAATAGTTTTTTTTTAAAAAAAATTGAATTTTTTGAAACTTTTGAAATTGAGTTACTTCGAATGTTCAAAATTTTCAAAGGATATGTGCTTCGAAAGTTTAAAATTCATCCAAACTTTCGAAATTTTCTGGAAAAATACACTTCGGAACTTTCACATTCATCCAAAGTTTTGAAAGTTTTATGAAATTTGATTTTCAAAGTTTGGTATTTTTTTAAAGTTTGGAAATTGATAATTTTTCTTGCAAAATTACATTTCGAAAGTTTTCAATTTAACAAAAATTTTGAGTAAATCAAAAACCTTACTTTGGTATTATTTCAAAAGTTTAAAATATTTGAATGTTTAGAAATATCTTGTAATTTTCGAAAGTAGGGGATGAGAAACTAAAATGGTAAATTTTTTTCATGATTTTATACAAAATAAAAAAAGACAAAATAATCTTTAGTAAAAATTAAGGGGTTGGGAGGTAAACATCAGAGAGTGCACGGTACAAATTTCTAATATTTCTTTTATTTGAGTTAGATCTCCCCTTGTAGTTTAGTAGGATTGTATAAGGCACATGATTGTAAAATTTATAGTCTAAAAACATATAGCAGATTTTATTTTATTTTATTTTTTATATATAATTTTCTCTAATGCATTGTGATTTTTTTTACTAGAATATTCTAAACAGAAAACCTTACCGTCCAATATTGTATTTCCAAAACTTATCCAACAAACTCATTGAAGACCCACTTTCAAAACCCTTTCTAAAACTATGAAAAGGGTACAAAATATTATATAGTTAATTAGTTGTGCAGGTTAGTTGTAAGTTTATACATTCGTTTATGTAATTTACTTTTTCAATTATTAATAATATTTATTTTATTTTAATTCTCTCTTGTCAAATTAAATTAAGAATCATAGTACAAAATTTTAAAATATGCAAATAGCATATCCATATCGTCAATGTTCAAAATAAATACAAAAGCCCAAAATATGCAAATAAGATATCCATATATGCTCAATGTTCAAAGTTAACCTTGAAGTTTAATTCGTACTCTAATTCAATTTATCGATGTTGTGTTTCAGGAAAGAGAATGTATATCGGAGACTTTTTGTTTTCCAAAACGAAGGTAGGCGGTGTATTTAGGTAAAAAAGATGGTGCAAAAAGTATTCATTTTCAACTGCACTTCTCATACATTTGTGGACTTGCCTATTCTGATTGGGCTAGCCCACTTGTTACAAAAGAGTGTTTTTAAAAAAGAGATTGTATAAAGAGTTATTTTTTTGGAAGTCTTTTATTTCTGATAGTTGTGATTGTGAAAGAGGTATGATATAAAGATACGCCATAGAAGAAGATAATAAATAAAAATAAATTTCATAGTCCTACATTTAACTTGTATTCTTATATTTTATCATTTAATGTATGACCTTTCAAAAATACATTAGTAGGAAATACAAATTTTCTAATTTAACCGATCGGTCTATTTTTCGTATCTTATATTTATGTTTTTTTATATATATTTTTTGAAATTTTCAATATACAAACATTCTTTTCAATTTTATTGAGTCTATAAACTCTACCACAGTCGATACACAAAATCATAATATTTCAAATTTAGTCTATATATTTTTTTATTCTCTGTTTAAAAAAGTTTTTGCAAAAAATTGTACTTATAGTCCCTAAAAATAGACCTTATAAAATCAACATAGTGACTAGTGAATAAATTTTTTAAGGACTAAACTTGAAATGTCATAATTTTGTATGGATTAAAAACATATTTAATTCATTTATTTATAATTAAATTATTTCTATCAAAATAAAAAATAAAAATGTATAATTTTATATCATTTGGATTTTCAATTTACTAAATTTACATTAAATCCAAAAAAAAAATCTTAAATGTGTATTAATTCATAGAATTAAGATTACAATTGTGATATAAACAATTTACAGTCAATAGGTAGAAGTGAAAATAAAAAATAAGAATAAAAAATAATAAAATTTACTATTCAATTTTTAATATCAAATATTTAATTTTTTCACATAATATTTTATAAGTACTCGTATATAATTAAACAATATTAAATCATAGGAATATAGTTAGACAAAACAAATCTCGAAACAAATAAAATTAACTCGTATATGTAAATATAGTTTCACGTTAATTGTTTTTCCGTAAATATTAGTACTATTTTCTAATATTTAATTGTTAACTTAAAAAAATATGACACAATACCAATATTTTTGTTAATTAGTTTTGTACTCAAAATTAATAATAATAATAATAATAATAATAATAATAAAATTTAAATAAATATTTGATAAATTCGGGCTACCCGAAGTTCGATCGAGCTAGCCCATCTAGGACTCAGGTTTACAAGTGAGCTAAAAAACCCTATTAAGCAAATGAAAAGGCTAAATGTGAAAAATAAAGATATAAAGATATTAAAGCATCGTCAAATTATTTCCAACATAGTTGCTCAATATGTTAAGTGTCTCCTTTGTAATATTTATTTGTTTTCTTATATTACTAATAAAATATTAATTAATTTTTTTTATTAATATACTCTTATTTATTGTGTTTCAATTTTTTTAACTAAGTACTAACTATTATTGATAAGGATATTTTAATTATAAAACTCACCTTATTATTCAAATCAACTTACTAATAACTTTTTTAAGAAATATGCACAACAAAAATGAGACACCTATAATCACACAAAGGTAGTAAATGATGAATGATGAAAGGTCATGTTTTATTTTAACAAAATTTTGCAAATTTGAATTTCTTTTTTTTTTTTTTTTTTTTTT
>JBBPBS010001102.1:8890739-8930836 GCA_037974835.1 Cicer judaicum | reverse complement strand
TGTAATTATAGTATGAGCTAACACTCTTTGAGTATGTGGTCTAGGAAAACAATAACATTCAAAGCCACCCTTTCTTTTTACAGCAACATTGAAAGTCAATCTTAAAAATATTTATTAATATTTCAAATTATTAATCTTTAGGTTTTTTTTAGGATGTATAAATGTTTATGTGAGCGAAATTTGGAAATTTAGGTATTGAATATTTTCTTTTAATTTGGCTAAAACAGTTATTATCAGTTAGGAGTTTATGAGAAGGCTTCACCAAGAAAAAAAAACAGTTTATGAGAAGGTATGATGTTTAAGAGGAATAATATATAAATTAACTTAGTTACTCACAAATCACACATATGATTAAGAGTGGTGAAGTGTTAATAATATAAAAAACCTGTGTATTCAAGTTGTTGAAAGATTAAAAATTGGTTTTTTCAACAAAAATATTCTACTTTTGAAATCATTAAAAAATACTCTAAAGACATATCTAAACAAACTTTTTTGGGATAATAGTGTAAAACCCTAAAAGGTTGGCATCAATGTTACAACACAATGGAAGTGATTAATTATGAGTCTAATATAAAGGTATATCAATATAACCTATCATTAGACCATAGGTTTGAGAGCATAATGAAACATTGTATCCTTTACTCTTATTTTCATTTTCATTTGCATAATTAGTTGAATTTAGATTCTCTACGGTCACTGACTACACACAGTCAATGACCCAAGATCGTTTCAATTGTGCAGATCTCAACTAAATCTTTGGAGAAATGCGCCATGTTCTTGTTTCTGGAAGACCAATGAACAATTCAGTCTCCACATCTGATTTTGGACTACTTTCTGCAAAGGGTTCATGTTCATTTTCTCTTTGATCCTTTTTTGCTGGTTTGGAAAAGTTATCATACTGCAACCACATTTTGATTTTCAAGTTGTCATTGTGATATAAATAGAGAAAAAAAATGAATTTTCTCTTTAGATTAAACCGACTCTAACACATAACATAACGACAAAATTAAAGACGAATTTAATATTTTTTTAATCTCTAAATTTTTGTTGCAAAATTTCTAGTAGTTTCATGATTTCTATGAATCTGCTACAAATGAGATAATTAAGTGGGAAAAATTAATTCCAGATTGAAAATAAACTCACCTTTTCAGAGAGCCTGGTATTCTCAGCAATTAGGGCTTTTTCCTGAATTGGATTCAAAACAGTTTAGTTAGAATATTTTTCCTATCACTTATGAAGCCTTTTTCTTTCCGTAGCATATGATGTATCCATCAATAATGATATGTATAAAAAAGTAAATTAATTACCAGACTCTTAGATATAGGATGAACATTTCAAGTTCACATTAGGTCACAACTGTATAGTAGTCTAATTTTGAACACAATTTTTGTTTGTTACAAATGTTATAACAAATTTGCAGAATTGTAATGCAATATGCAATATGGACACACATACACTGAAAATAACTTTAGAAAATAAAAATAACTGAATCTAACCATATACGACGTACGAACATTTGATACCGACAAGTGTTGGATACTGATTACTAAATATACTTGTTCAATCTAAAATGTTTATATTAAATAAATTGTAATGAAGCGATGGACAATTTGATTTTGTAATTTAAAATATAGGAAAGAGACTCACATTATCTATACTAATTACTAATATTTTCAGTGTATGCATATATATAAAAAGCAAATGCAGTATGACATTCATGTATACTAAACCACCTTGTTAAGTATATAAATAGCTTACTTTTTCTTTTAGCTGCTCAATTTGTGCCCTGAAAATCTGATTCTGAAAAATAGAAAGTTCAGATTTAAAAATTTGTATAATATTTGAAAATGAAAATTATATAAGCTAGTTGTGTTGCCATGCTAACCTTTTTTGTTCGAATACTGCTTATACTTCTCTCCAATTGTTGCTCTATCTTTTGTAGTTCATCAATGGAACAAGACCCTAAGCCTTGTCCTAAGAGTTTCCTAAGGGAATCAAATTACAAATGCAACATATTATTTTCATTATAAGAAAGGGAAATTATATCTTCAATGTAACAAAATTTGTTAACATGAATAGATATTTAAAGATCTTTAACCGTTTTGAAGCCTCAAGAAGGTCAATCTTCTTCATCATGTGTTGGGCTTCTTCCTTCAATTGAGCCTGTAATATATTAGGCAATTTCATACAAACTTCAAGTCTCTTAAGTTGGATTGAGTGTCTAAACTCTAGATTATTAGAAAACATAGTTAACATTGCCCATTAGTATTAACAATTAGGGTAAAGTATACACTTGAGATCCCTTACGATATCTGGATAGTATTGTAGAGACCGGTAAATCAAGAGAGAGAAAATTGTTGGGAAGTAGGTTACGTGATAATGAGTTATACCACAAGAAACTTTGACATTTCATCTTCACTTAAAATCTTAGAGCATTAGATATATAGATCATTTCTTTTATATATTTAATATTTAACTCATTCATACTCAATATAGG
This sequence comes from Cicer judaicum, assembly GCA_037974835.1. Lineage (NCBI taxonomy): Eukaryota > Viridiplantae > Streptophyta > Magnoliopsida > Fabales > Fabaceae > Cicer > Cicer judaicum. Next base: position 8,928,339 of record JBBPBS010001102.1, on the reverse strand, counting down.
TCTAACTACTAACACTTTAGCCCAACAATTTTTCATCAAGTGTGACTCTCAGACATCCTATACTTGCACTACCGAACCACCAACAGAACACGTCTTCTGAGTACATTCTCAATAAGACTTAATAGATCTAACGTTTTTTACAACTATTGTATGAGATCCAATTTTGAAGTACACATGTGGTACACCTTAGTTTATTTTAATATAATGAATTAGTTAACGGTGGTCTTAGAATTTGGTTTGGATCTAACTCATCACTTACAGAGCTAGTTTGTAAAGTGATGGATGACACTATTTATAAACTCATGCTAGTTTGTAAAGTGATGGATGACACTATTTATAAACTCATTTTAAGTCTTATCTTTATTCAACATCAAACTTGAGTTTTTCCCATCACACTAAGTAGTATTAAACTTAATTGGCGTTTGAATATAAATCTTGGATAGCTGAATGATTAATTTTAATACCATATCACTAACTTTTATAAAAACCATCATCGAGAGAAAAGTAAAATTCGAAAATTGTACAGAAATTAGAATATTGATTATCTAGAGTTATAGTAAGACTTGTACAACAAATAAGAACAATTATCAAATTATCAAAAGTAACTAACACTAGATTTGAACTGTTTTAATTAATGTAAGAGTTTGGGTACCCTTATACATACCTCTTTAATAAAAAAATTTGCTTATAAAATAAAATAAAATAAAATAAGAAAGTGAAACTCATGCCCTAATGTTATAAAAAGAACTCACGGTGGATCTTGTTATTTTTCAATTAGTTATAGAAAGAAGTATTTAACTACCTGAGTATTTTGATCCACTGATGATGCAGGTGTTGAAGTATTATTAATCCTGGTATGACTGCGGTAACGTTCAATTGATCCTGGTATGCTGTATCATTAAATCCAATGTTACTCATTAATTAATTCAAGCTCCAAATATCAATTAGATAAATAGACACACTTTCTTACTTAAAATATGAGAAAACAGTTATTAAATTAGACACTCAATAATTAGTAGAGCATGTCTTCTTCCAATTCATAAGTCACAATTGACATGTTGTCAAGCCCAAATTAAGTTTAGGTATTATTTAACTCAAATACAAACAAAGTGGTGAAAATGTTGTAAATGATTTAGTACTTCTATTCATGAGACCGTGAAAGATAATAGGTGGAGACAATTCATGAAAGAAATATCGATCACATTCGTTAAGAACAACCTCATAAGTGGATTCCACACTATATTTTCACTCCAACCTTTAAATATATGATGTTCAACAATCACTTTTTTTTTATCTATGTTGGACTCTTACTCTCACTTGATTTATCAAGAATTTCTACCTTGATTCTAAATTACGACTACGGTCATGGTTGTAGTTATGTCGTAAACCTTTATATTTTGCAGAAAAATGTGGTTGATCCGACTTGAAATGTGGTTGCAATAACTGCAATATTGTAGTTGTAATTGAAGTTGTGGACCGCAATTTAAAATTATGAGCTCCCTATCAAATGTGATTTCATTCATTTTTTGAATATGGTCCTTTTCAAGCAGAAGTTTTTTCGGCCACATACACATGCATCGTGGACATTCAATACTAACATAACATGTTTGACAACTACGGGTAGAAAACTTTTGATATAGTGATTCAGTCACATCTTTGTCGAACCATTGATTCTAATTCAACCGTTGGATCATGAGGAGATCCGATGATCGTCCCATTAAATTAAGAAAAACCATACAAGTAGGCTAAACATCAAATCTCTACCCTAAACTTTAAAATATTAAGTATATAGGTCATTTCACTTCAATGATACTCAGACATCTATATTTTCATCCAATGTAGAACTCTTACTTATACTTGATGTATCAAAAGCACATAGTAAAGACAAGAATCATCAGCATGATATGAACACTATCTTTCACTATTATAAAAAACAAAATTAATACAGAAAATTAACGACAGAAAAGATGAAATTCCTGATCTCTATTGCATTATCACAAAATTTAGTTATGAAAATTAGACAGAGATTTCAAGTTGTCTATCTCTAATTTCTAGTAGTGTATAAATACCTGTTTGAGTATTAAGTGCTACATAGAACTCTCACATTGTATAAAAATATTATGTTAAATAACCAATAAGTGAAAAAATTGATATAATAAAGTAAAAAATGCATGAAAATAAGATATTTTATGGATAAGATTTTGGTTGACTATATATAAATAAGAGGGTGGTTATTATTTGTAAAATGTTATTTGATACCACACATCATTTGATCTAATAGATATTGTTAGGAGTAGGTTGCAAATAGTTATAAGTTAATTATTATTGATTATAAATTAATTAAAGATAGATTAGTTTGGTTATTATCACTATACAAAATATATTATATATTTATTGTAATAAAAAAAATTTCATTGAATTAATTACAAATAATTCAATCTTTCTTAGAGTTATTTCTCTTTTGGTTGAGTTCTACTTATATTTCTCAACATAATCAATATATTCTAACTTTTTTTTTTCTACATCAATTATATACGACTAACTATACATAAAGAAATGGATAATTAGTATTTTTAGTGTTATTACCTTCTCTTTATTATTCTTATATTTCTTGTGTGGTTCACCCGACAATATATAGAAATATATATTTTATGGACACACAAATTGACATCTGACCCCATATATTTATACAATTCAGATACTATTTAAATATTTTAATAATTATTTTCTCTCACCTCGGATGAAAAATAATAATATAGATAAAGAGAGTATTTAATACAATGTCGGATATGTTCAAATAACACATCTATATATAATATCATATTCAGCTTCAAGGTTTACCATAAAAATGTAAAACTGTTTGGTACAATGTGATTTCAATAGACCTTACTTTATATCTTGTCCCTGAATCTTTCTGTATCCCTCCAATCAATCAATGATGACTAGCAAACCAATAATGAAGTGACAGGTTGGGTGTATTGGACTTTCTTATAATAGATTGCTTTGGATTTGTTGAGAATCTTTTTCATGCATGCTTGTGTCTTTAACATAAAATTACGAAATGAGATGGTTTCTTTCATATATTATGATGGCATATATTTTTTTAAGGGTAACAAGTTGAGATTAATTGAGTTATGGTGCATACTTGAAAGAAAAAGTTATCTACATGAAAATCATTGATTGACTTGTTTTGTACGAAGAGCTCTTCTTGAAAGAATTTATACTTATCTCTTGAAGGAATAATTGTCATTTGAAATTTCTTATGATTATTAACTTTCTTTTTTTTTAAGTGTTTTTTTAGTTGTTAGCCGTCTTTATCCATCTTTAAAATAATTTTTCGTTAATAATTATTTTGTAAAGACCGAAACATGTTGATATTTCAGTCCTTTACAAAATACATGTGGGATAAATTAGTTCTTGACAAAATAAACAACTATTTTAAGTTCATGACAAAAATAAATCGGAATATTTTTGTCCTTTTATCAAAAAAATTACCGAATTGATTTTTCATTCGTTTTTGAACCATGATTGGACTATGACATATCTTATAATTACCTATATGTTTTGTAAACAAAAATAATGGTACATTTAGGTCTTGCAACAATTTTTGTAGGACAATTTGTTTTTTCCTTTTTTATTTTAGTTTTCAAATGAGGAACTAAATTGACGTTTTATGTTTTAATTCAAGGTCACATAAGAAGTTCAATAGCGTTGTTAATGACTTAACAGTACATGTCATTCAGTTCAACGATACATTGTGGTTCATTGACTAAATTGGCCGGATTTATTTTTGTTAGGGATAAAAATGGTCGATTTTTTTTTTTGTCAGAGACTTATTTACCTTGTTGTTTTATGATAGGGACCAAAATATCTCTTTACTCGTTATTCAATATGAAATATTCTAAGGAATTCTTATTTGTATCAAGTTCTCAAGCTAAGATTCCAATTGTGAGATGAGATAATGTTCATAGTTCTAAATAGCAGTCGTTGTTGTAATTATTGCGGCAAAATGTAAGCAATGCAAATGATTCATTTGCAATTTTGGTTACTATGTCGTTGCAAGACCACTAAGACGTTTTTATATCAATTGCAATTGTATTTGCAAACTACAATTTAAAACTATGATTGTGTTTGAAAGCCAAATATAAGCAAGAATATCTGAAAATGGAAGTAATTCTTATGAAAAATGGAGGTAATTCTATTAAACGAAAATGAGAGTTTTTGGTGTAAACTTCTACAAGAAAAATAATGTGTTGATATTTGTAGTAGCCCTAATTTTTCTATTTGGGAATTTGAAGTTCCTTTTTGTTGTGTAGATAAAATTTCCCTATTGAGAGGTGAATGGGAAGGAACAAATGAGGTAAATGGAACTTAGTGTAATTTTGGAAGGGTGTTTATATATTTTACTCTTCAATGGAAGAATTGTGCCCTCGATTGTAGTATATGATTTGTGAAAATAAAGATTGTTTGAATGTAAGCAAGAAAATCGGGAGATGATTTTTAGGTATGTAAATTTTTTTGGAGGAGAAAAGTATTTGCTTAGAAATTGGGTGGATGTGCTTTAAGTGTGTCTGACCATCTTCTTTTCTCTTATACTTATGTCTTATAGTATTGCGAGATAAAGTTTAGATATTTATTTTAGAGAATATCAATCTGAAAATGTTATATATGGGATGTACTTTTTGAATATAACTTGATTAGAATGTGTTTACCTAAGAATTCGTGGTGGCACTAAGATTTCTTGGGTTAGGTAGTCATATGTGTGTAAGCCTAATAAGGAAGATGGTATTGCGATTAGGGATCTAAGGATCTTCAATTGAGCTTTGTTAAGTAAATGGAAATAGTGGCCCATTTCAAGAGGACCGACATTATGAAAGCAAGTCGTTGGAGTTAGGTACAATATTGACATATCGCTTTCACTTGTTTGTAGTGGCATCTAGCTTAACCATCAATGCTCATTATTATTTTTATTAGGAATTTCTTTGGATTCTTCGTTTAATTGGTTCTCAGATGGTGTGGTGAAAAATGTGAGAAGGGTTGTCCACTTTGTTATGTCTTATGTATGAGATGGAGTTATAGCTTTGAAACAATGAAACAATATTTATTCACTAGGATTTTTCAAGTTTCCGACCAGAAAGATCTTGTTGTTGGAAACTTGGTTAGGTGGGAATGTTAGAGGTGGATTTGGATGTTCACTTAAGGAGGACTATTTTAATTTGGAAAGAGCTTTTGGTGGATGATTTGGTAAACCTGATAATTTATCGACTGTGAGTTAAAAAGTTTCACATTAGATGGAAAAATAGATAATGAGCAATATATAAGTGGGAGGAATCATAAACCAATTGTCTTAAGGTTTTTAATTAAGATTTGATGTCCAACTCCACTCATGACCTAACAATGGTATCAAAGTCGATGGTTTCATGTGACCGATCTTGTATCGAATGCCTTCTTGACCAAGGGTGTTCAAGCGGCATATCTTGTTGATGTGCTTCCAACGACAATGCATTCTCAGATGAATTGATTGACTCACACTTGAGGGAGGAAATAGATATTGAACACTATATAAGTGGGAGGACCCATAACCCTATTGCATTAAGAATTTGAGTTAAGATGTAGTGTCTAACCCATTTTGTAAGGTTGCTCGTATTACTTCCTTATCGAATATGGAAGGAACTTCAAGTATTGTCTCGAGTTTGTAAGTGTTGAGCCTCTTGAAATATCATTGCTTTTTGTTGGCAATTGCTTTTGGATAAGGCGCATACTCGCCAAAATCTTTTTTTTTTTTTGTCGAGTTATCAATGATGTTGAAGGATCAATATGTGGTTTATGTTAGATAAAGTAGGAATAAGCACATCACTTGTTTATGACTTGTGAGTATGCCATCAAAGTTTGGCATCAAGTTTTCCATTGGTTTAGTTGGGAGTTGGCTATATCGCCTAATTTGTTTATTATTTTCTTAGTCTTGTGTTCCATCAGAGTTGACTCTCAGCTTAAACATTGGCAAAGATTTAGCATATTGTGATGTAGTTGATCCAAAAGTGACAAAATGATGTTATTTTATCTAACAAGTGGATGATGAGCATTGTATTAAGTTATCTTCTTGGGTAAGTCCATAGGATTTTTATGTACTTTTAAATTTGGAAGATTCTTAAAAGGATTTCTAATTTAGTCATACAAATTAAATACCCTAGTTAGTTATCTTAATTAAATGTTTTTTATTAGCAATATAAGTTTTATCAGTTTGTTATATTAATTGGTTGCAACTAATATGATATCATAGAGATAATTAATTAGCTACATTATTTCTCAAATTTTATTGAGAAATTTTTTTCACTGTTGTATATATCTTCTATCATGTTTTCAAGGCTGCAACCTCACATTCACAACCTTTTTCAATATCGTCAATCGTCATCACAAAAATTGCATCAATGGTTTTGTTTCCTTTACCATGAATATTTCAATGAGGTGGATGATTCTTCCGATTTCAACCTTGGTGCATCAGTGATGCTAAGGGAACATGTTATTGCTTTTGGGCTAGGGAAGCAATTAATGGGGAAAACCCAAATCAAGAATTGAATAGTATTGAAGATTTTTATCAAATAGTGTTTTTTCAATGGTTAACCAAATATATTTTTAATCTGAAAGACATTTCAGCTTTTATCTATAAAGAAAAGGCTAAATAGTACTCTTAACTTAATTTCAGTTAATCTTTTATTTTAAATTTAAGTGACAATTTGATCCTTTATATTTTAAAATATCAACAATATTATCTTTTTTTTGTTTGCAAAAATTCATCAAAAATTTCAAACAAAACTCATAATATTAATTATCATCCTCAATATAAAACAAATTTCATTAAATTCATAACTTAAATTTTTAAATAAACTCATATTTTCATCTCTAACAACATCAAATAAATAATGAAAATATGAGTTTATTTGAAGATTTGAGTTACGAATTTGATGAAACTAGTATTATATTGAATAATATAATTAATTTTATAGGTTTTGTTTGAAAACTTTGATAAATTTTTTGTAAAAGAAGATAATGACATTGTTGACATTTTAAAACATAAAAGATCAAACTATCACTTAAAATTAAAATGAATGACCAAATTGGAAAGAAAAAGAAGATAAAACATTAAAACGTTGACTGAAATTAAGTTAATGAATCACAGTTACTATTTAGTCTAAAGAAAATGAATGGCGAAGAAAATTACATTTTTTTGAGTTTAAATGACATTTTAATTTCTACTATAAACAAAATAGATGGCTTAACAAATTTCATTATTTTTAGCCTAATCGACGTTTTAGCATTATCCATAAAAGAATGGATGGGTATGTAAATTATATTTTTTTAGCCTAATTAATATTTTAAGTTCTATCCATAAATATAATAGATGATTACTTTCTTTCTAACCTTATCGGTGTTTTATATTATTTTTAGTCAATATATTTCTAACATGTTATACTTTTTTCAAGGTTATATTTTCAACATTTGTGTATATAAAATCTTACATGTTGGAAATGTAATAAGCATAATCCAGCTTGAGATGCGATATAAGACATATTAATTAATTAGTTATATAAGTAATATTGTATAATAATTAATTAGTTATTAGTTAAATTGGTTATATAAATTTTATAAATGTAAATCATTCTATTGTCTCATTATTCAATATATGATTTTCATTTTTATTTTATTTTTCAGTTATCTTCCATCAATTGCTTATATCAAGAAAAGTAAAATCAAGAAACAATTTATATAAGTTTTCTTAACTACATTATTTCCATAAAGTGGGCACCGGCAGTAGTGTTTAAAAATTCTAGAAAATAATATTTGAAGTGTATCAAACACATTTTACAAATATTAGAAATAATTATGGTTTGTAGTTTTTAAGAATTAATTACTAAGATTGATACTTAACTTGAAGATTACAGGTGTCCAACAAAATTTGCAATCCAAAATTCTATAAATTTGTTCTCCATGTATTTTACTATAACATAGTGTTTGTTCCTCAGCATGAGCATACTCTCTGATTTCCTAGAGATTGTAAGTATTAAAAAATATAATATATATTTTAGGTATAATAAATATATTTCATTTTAAAACTTTAATATACTTACTATATTTGTTTTTATTGTTTAAATTTATGTGTATAAGTAATAATATGTTTAGAAATAAAAAGCAATTAACTGTGTTGTATGTGATGAGTAATTCAAGATTGATCAAGAAGAAACAATCCAAAAAGAAGCTATTGAGCATCCTTCATGATCTTTCTTCAAATGAAAAGTGGATTTTGTGATAGGGTTTGAGATGTAAAATAGTGTATAAGTTTACTTAAAGGTGATCTAATTTTCTGTGTTTGTAATCTCTTTTCTATTGCATACTTCTATTGGTATAACTCAATAATATAGATAAGAAAATAAAATTTTAGATGTTTTCAAGTTTTTAGCATAGAAGAAATGAAGAGTACCATTAAATTGATATTTTCAATATATACTATATAGAGTCACGTTATTAGAGTTTTAAAAACTTTTGAGATTTAAAAAATTTAATTATATCTTTATTTAAAACGCTATTTACAAATTTAAGAGTACTTCTATAAGAAAAGTGTCAATTATGACAATATCTCAAATAGAATTGTCTTCCATAGAGCAACCTATAAAAAAAAGTTAAATTACTATAGACAAAGTTTGAGACAAAACATCACAACCAACTAAGAAACATGCATGCTGCCAAAACTACATCAAGTTACATCTAAAATCCTTATTAATTTTTTGTTTGAAGAGAAACATGATAGATGACTTGATAATAATTGGCATATTACACTCTTCATTGATAAACACTTGAACATATATATGGTACCTTGTTGGTAAAATATAGTATATTGATAAACACTTGAACATGCATGGATATGTCTTATCTTGTATTTTTCACTCCAATCAGTTTTTTATTTGTTCAATTCATTTTTAGGGTTTGAAAACTGGTTAAGGGATACCACCCCCAAAAAATAAGACGTGACAAGAGACTATATATTAAATTATAAATAATTATATGAATATGTGTACTTGTGTGTATGATCAAGCATATAATAATTTTATATTAAAACATTCATATTTAGGTTCTTTCCTTTGTTTTTTGTTTGTTGATTCTATCTCCAAAATCAGTTTTCTGACATTAATTATTTTATTACGATGCTTTTCGATAACACACTTCACAAAAGCTATGATAGCTAATTTTGAACAATTTATACATAAATTAATTAAACTACTTAACTAATAAAAAATCGACAACACACACAAAAGTCCAATAGATCTTCAAGGTGAAGCTCAGAGTTCAAAGTTAACACACTTTTGTTTATAAATATGTTTAATTACGAAAGTATAAATATATTGTCGTGTATAAATATGGTTAGTTACAAAACTAATTATAACTGTTGAAACAATAAAAATAAAAGAAAAGTATAAATATATTGTCGTGTATATAAGTTAAATTATTTATTTAACTAACGATAGAAGAAAAGTACTAAAGTACAACCCTTAACTTAAACCAAAATACAATATCGATGATCATAAAATATTGTTGGAGAGATATCAAAGCATCGATATGTGGTGTGGGTAGTAATTCTCTTATATGGTAGTAATTGCTACATATGATACAAAAATAACTACATGTGCTATGTATAGCTTGATGTGATGGTTGGGATGCTAGGGTGCTATTTTATTAATTGGTGTTTAAATATATTTGATTTTATTCATATATGTTTGTGTTAAAAATTAGTAGCTTTTCCTTTGTTTGTTGTTGAACTTCAATATATGCTAAGCCTTTTTAATTGATGATATTGCCTTAAGAAATTTGTTATGATTTCCATATATATATATATGGATTGGAGTGTTGTATATATACTCCTTTTGTAAATATTAATAAAAAAAATTACACTTTTAAAGTGACAATAAGATTATGGTGTTATCTTAATTTTGTCTATCTCACAGTTAATATTGGAATTAGATTGCAAGAAATTAACTTTCAAGCATGAATCACAAATTAAAGAAACAATATATGAAAATGAATACTATATAAAATTATGACTAGATGCAAATACAATAAAAGAAAGAAAAAAAAATCATAAAAAATGTGAGAGACATACCTAGAGCTTGCAAATTCATAAAGTTTCCCTCTTGGTGAGAAAACAATAAGAGCAACTTCAGCATCACACAAAACTGATAACTCAAAAGCTTTCTTCAACAAACCATTTCTTCTCTTTGAGAATGTTACTTGTCTACTTGTTGCGTTCTCTATACGCTTCATTTGAGTCTTTCCTCTCACCATCTTAATTTCTTCTTAGTATTGAGTTAAATCACACTCCTACAAAGAAAATAAAATAGTATGAAAATCACAAAGTACTTGTTAAAAAAAAATTAAAAATTTTTAAAATTGTAGCCAAGTTCAATACATAAAAAATTAAAAAATCACAAGAGAGTCCTCAGCTAGTAGATAGGAAGAACACAAAAATTAAGTCTTTGAGGAAAAGGGTATGAAATTATTAGACTTTAAGATCTAGAATTTGGAGAAAAAAATGCAAGAGATTTGAATTTTCATACTACCTAATAAAACCATAAGAATAAAAATTCTTAAGGATGTTTGAAATATGAAGGATGAAAGAAACAAAGAAATGGGTAGTTGATAAGAAAAAATTAAAAAAAAAAAGAGACCTAATTGTCAAAGTATTTGAGCAAAAAATTAATGGTGTTATAGTTTCCTAGATAAAGGGTCTATAAACACCTATACAAAGATTTATATCTGATATAAGAAAAATAATTTAATTTTGTGATTAATCGATATAAGTGAACTTACCAGCAAGAAAAGCAACTTGAAACTCAACCAAGAAAAGGAAGTAAATTTGCACCAAATTGGAAAAATCAAAGAAATATTTTGAACCAAGGATGGGATAAGAATAAAGGGTTATGGCTAGAAAAGGAAAAGAAAGGAAAAAAAGGTAAAAAAAAAATGATAACAAAGGAATCAAAAGAAAGGAGAAATTAAGCACCCCCTAAAAGAGAGCACACTGCAAAGAAACAGAAAAAGTAGTGATACATAATTGAGGTAAGTTCAAGGAAAAGGATTGGATTTTGGATTTGACTATCTTTAGCTAAATATATATATATATATATATATATATATATATATATTTAAAATTATAAAATAAAATAAAAAATAAAAAAGACACAAAAACCTACCTTTCCTTATTAATCAACCTGATCCCTTCTTGCTCCACCAGCCCCCACCATATTAAGAAACAAATTATGATTTTTTGTAATAGAAAATTGAAACCTTATCTTTTGCTTGTTTTGGTAAAATGATACTCTACTTGCCCAAAAGGAGAAATTTCTAGATTAAAAGCCAATATTTATGTCAAAATGATGCTGTCAAATTTTCTATGAAAGGAAAAGGAAAAGGAAAATATTTGTTTGTATAAAAAGGACAGCTATAGGAAGTAGTATCATTGATAAATTAATCAAATTTTATTATAATATTTATCATGCTTTGCTAACCCATCTCCCAATGCCAGGTTTCGATTGCTTGTTGGTAATTGGTTATTTTTACTTTTTTATTTAGTTATAGAAATAATATACTAATATGCATTTTCTTATTTAAATCTTAGTTACCATTGTTACATTTCATTCCAGTGAAACTGAACTCGAGCATTTAAGAAATATTTTGTAGATAAAAAATATAGTTAGAAGATAAATATCTACTAAAAGTTAAATTTATTGGTAGAAAATTAATTATCGTTTCAGAACATACTATCAACCAAAGAAAAATTAGCTAGATCATGTCATTTCAACAAATTTTATTTGTGCTAAAACTTTAAGAATTTTAAGTTGATACATTTGTATTAAACCTCATTCAATGCATATTCTTTCTATGCTTACTTCTGATATCTCATTATAATTGTTTGTTTAAGATTATATGTATTTATTAAGAAATTAATAAACTAAGATGATTTAAATAGTAAAGTACTATATTACGGCTAAAATACTCTTATTTATTGAATTATTATCTTAGTTATTATGATGAGTTCAAAAAAATATTATCTTCATCCATTTTAAATTGTTGGTTTTTTAGGAAAAAATTCTTTGTATTTATCTGTTATTTTCAAATTTAGAGGTTACATTAACTACCTTTTGTCAATTATACTCTTATCATATAAATTATTTTATATTTATATTATTATAGAGGGAAAATAAATAAATGGATGGAAAAATGAAACATAAAATTATATTTAAAAATTATTTATTAATATCCTCGTCTAGATAGAAAATTTTATTTATCAATTTATGAAAAATAACTTTAAACAATTCTTCATTTAATAAATAGTTTATCTTCTATATAAAAATAAAAAATTTAAACAATTCTTCATTTAATATACATTTTTAATGATCAAATTTTTAAAAATTATAAATCGTTAAAGGTAACTTAATAATAGATTAAGATTCCATTTATCAGTTCCGACTAAAAAAATATTTTAATATACTTAATTTAATCTCAATCTTATAATAATTTGAGGAGGGAGAGTATAGTTATGCTATGCGACAAAAGAAAAAAAAATGGTACAATGTTAGAAACACGTCACTGTCGTTCGTACAACAACGTACGCAAAGTCACCAATAAGGAGTCGAAAACGAAGCAACTTATATTCAAGTGTTATCATCATCACATTTTATTATTATGACTTCACCCAAAACAAAATTAATAATAAATCATCACTTATTATGTCGCATCAAGATGCTTTTTGAACAGAAATGTCTTCGTACTTTTTATCAGTATTGAGTAATGCCTTCTGTTTTTTCGTACAGGTAATATATTTAAAATTCTTTTTTCTATTTTCCGAAAATACTCTTATTACGAATAGGAATTACACGATAATATTACGAAGACTGTGATTGGTTGTTTTTCACTACCACTACTCGTGAGTCCGGTCAAATAAGGAATAGATGATTTAGCCGCCACTGAAAAATAGACACGCAGGTATTCGTATTTTTTCTATAAAAATTGTTCTTTTTCTTTTTATAGATCGATTTCGAATATGAATTTCTGCATCGATAATGTACAACTTTTTGACTTCAAAATAAAACAATAATGTACGAATTTAATATAAAAATTTAGAGTGATATATACTATGTGATTATAAATTCATTAAAATAACATTACGAAGTATACTAATCATTTATTAAATAGGTCGTCACGGTGAAAGTCGAATCTATAATTTTATAGTTGTGATTTGTCTTTTATTAATTGAATTAATTTTCATTAATCGTACGTACACATATATTTATAGAAATAAAAAAAAATAGTATTTAAAAAATTAATTATCTACATCAGCATTTCAAATACTTTTTATTTTATAATTTAATAGAAATACATTTTAATAAATTGGATATTTTTTTATATAATTTAATCAATTATTTAAATAAAAATCTACATGCATGATAATATGTGATTAAATGCAATAGTGTTTAAAGAAAAAGATCAATTGAATCGAGAACAAATCGGTTTATCGAGTTGTTCAATCTAAATCGGTTTATCGGTCTATCAAAATATGATCAAATTAGGGTAAAATATGATTGGTTCACTAAATTTATTATTTTATTAAAATATCTTTTTAATATTTATTTATTTTCTACTCATTTGGTTCAGCCATGGTTCAATCAATTGAACCATTGTTTAGAGGTCTCGTGTGTTTGATCTATAATCCGTTTTTAAAAACATTGAAATGCATAATTAAAATTATTTTACACCAACACTAAATATAAACTATGCAAAGTTTAAATTCTCAATATATGCCAAAGAGTTGTTAATATATCAAGCAAACACAAAATGTAGTTGCATGGCATCATTGAAGTTGAATTTGAAGTTATTGGAAAACACAAGAAAAAGATGATGAATTGTGTTGATCATTTTAAATTTTTTTTAATATTAGTTATTTATCAAAAGTATATATTCTTTTTAACACATCTAAATAAAATATAGATTGAAGATAGGACATAAAGAAGTTGTGAGATATTTCCAAAATATTGGTAATATATGTATCTATAATTGGTTATATATAACATGTTACTGTTGTTGGTGTAGTGGTTGTTTCCATTGTTTCCACTGGTGTAGTGGTGCAAGGGAGGGATCGGACTCGGTTCACGCGTGGACAAGTACAACGTTTTGCCACCAGACCATTGCAATGCTTTTGATCTATATCTGAACGGTAAAAAGATATATCCTTCGCAAACACTACAAGAAAAACACCATTTTGTGAATATTTTGTGGCCGAATAAAACCCTCACAAATTAGTGACCGAAAAAGCCCTCACAAATGCCAAAATTGAAATTGGTCTTTATTTGTGGCTGAAAAAGCCCTCACAAATTTTTAAATATTTAACTGGATTTTGTGTCTGCCTAAGCCCTCACAAAATCACAACATTGTGATTTTGTGAGGGCTTAGGCAGCCACAAAATCCAGTTAAATATTTAAGGATTTTGTGAGGGCTTTTACGGCCACAAAAAATCAATTTGTGAGGGCTAAATCCGTCACAAAGGACTGACGTGATCAGTGGCATTTGTGGCTACAAAGGCCGCCACAAAGGAATGCGCACGCGGACTTTGTGGCTGCAAAGGCCGCCACAAAATTTTAAACCTATGTGGACTTTGTGGCTGTTTTGGCCGCCACAAATGCTCAAGGTAACACTATATATATTTTTCTCCCCTCCTCCTTCATTTTTTCACATCCAACTTCTCTCTAAAATCTCATTCTAACTATTCTTTCCTCCTTCTCTCTACACAAAATATTTTGTTATTAATTTAAATATTTTATTATTAATATTTTATTATTTAAATTAATCTTTAATTTAAGTATTAATCTTTAATTTTAATTTTAATATTTTATTTTAAATTTTTAATTAAATTAAGATTAATTTATTATATATTAAATTTAATTTATAATTACATTATATTTTAAATTTAATTTAAATTTTAATTTAATTATAATTATAATTTAAATTTTAATATTATATTTATATTAATTTATTATATATAATATTATAATAAATTATTAATTTTGAATTTAAAAATTAATTTATTAAATACGTATTATTTTGTGGCGGCCTAAGTCCTCACAAAATATATTATTTTTTAATCAAGATGACATTTGTGGCGGCCAAAAGCCCTCACAAAGGAGGGGAGGGAATTTGTGGCGGCCTAGGCCCTCACAAAGGTCCAATCAGAAAAATTCAGTATGTCCTTTGTGGCGGCCTATGCCCTCACAAAGGCAGACTTTTGTGGCTGCAAAAGCCCTCACAAATGCCTGTCTTTTGTGGCTGTAAAAGCCCTCACAAATGCCAACCTGTTTCAGGCACTTTGTGGCTGCAAAAGCCCTCACAAAATTTTGTGATCAGCTTCTTTGTGGCTGCCAAAAGCCCTCACAAAATCCACCTTTGTGGCTGCTATTTGCCCTTTGTGAGGGCTTTTGGCCCTCACAAAATTCATCATTTTTTGTAGTGAAACAGTGGCAGAAGAAGAATTGCAACTCTTTCCCAAGTGACATGATTTTTCTATAAATAGGGCCACTTTGGACATAATGAAAACAACGAATTCAAGTAATTGTCATCCATTTTCTTTCACACATTCTCATATACTAAGTCAACTTATTTTTTTCTAATGCATGAGAAAAGAATATGTAACATTATTTTGTAACATACTATTGAGATATATTCTTGGTGTGATAGTGCAAATCATATCAAGGTTTTCAAAGTACCCTGAAGAGGATTCGCTGGTTGTCTCATTTGCATCCGATTGGTGGGGGCGAATCGAACCTAAAGGCTAGTGTAACAACACGCTTTGGAATTTGCTACATATAATCTTCATCAACAACTTCACTATTAAAGTCTTGCAGCAATTGTCACCAACAAAGTTCCAACAATCTTTAGGTTCGATTTTATTTTCAACCAATGGCTCCATCACTCAAAGAAATGACTTCTAATTTTATGAAGTTGGAGAAATTCGATTGAGGAAATTTTATCCGTTGGCAGAAAAAGATGAAATTTCTCCTTACAACTTTGAAGGTGGTGTATGTTCTGAACACCACAAGACCGCTGGAGAAGGAAGTGGAAACATTGGCAGAAACAAGAGAAAGGCAGAAGTGGGACAATGATGATTATATATGCATGGGCCATATTCTCAACGGAATGTATGACTCCTTGTTCGATATATATCAAAGCAGCATATCTGCAAAGGAACTATGGGAGAAATTAGAGTCAAGATACATGCAAGAAGACACAACAAGTAAGAAGTTTGATATATAATAAAGAGATAAGAGAGAGAGAGAAAAACACATATTTTTATAATAATTTAAAGCAAGTGTTGTTACATCCAATCATCTCTTTATAAAGAGATTTCGCTCTAGTATAGTTAGAGACTTAATTCACTAAAGTATTCTCAATTATGTCTCTTTAGATTTTGAGTAACCTAAAAGCTTATCAAAGTTAAGTATTATTTCCTTCTTTTTCTATGCATTGAGTATTTTCAAATCTCTTTAGGCCCTCTATAATAGCTTCATTCTCCTCGTGAGCTAAGTATACTTTACTCTACTTCTTTAGGTTAAGGATTCTTCAAGGCCTCTTCAAACCTACCAAAATCATGGTATATGGATTTCCTTGAAAAATATGGCTTCACTCACCTCTTATGTTAAGTTTTTACAGTGCCTCACCAAGATAAGAATGGTTCTGACCACCTCTTCAGGCAACCCATTAAAGATCTCCTAGTTATCTCAACAATCGAAAAACCTTTGTACTATTGAGTTACATATTTCTCCATACTTGCATTTTTCAAAGGTGATTGTCACACTACCAATTCAATTGCAAAAGATTGAGTTTGTGTCAACTATGAACACAAAGTCATTATAAGATTCAACTCTTAAGTGAGAGGATATTATAATAAAAATCTTATATTGAACTAAGTTATAACTCTCTTTTTAAAGAGGATATAAATTTAAGATATTGGTTGATTTATGATAAGAAAATGATTCCAAGTGGGAGAGCATTTACAATCTAATATATTTCTTGTTCAATGCTTTCTCAATTCAATTGAATCTTGCCTTTTTCTTTTTCTCTTTATATCTCTTCCATGGATGTTCGTTTTTAACATCTCATGAAGATAGTCTTAATTAATCTTCGATCTTTATAGAGGTTGTCTTGGACATGATCGTTGTGATCATCGTCGCTTTCTTTAAGTAAATCCTAAAGAAATAGTCTTTGAGAAATTAGTCGTTAAAATGTGTAGAAGGTTGTTGCAAATGTAAATGTACTCATTTGACCTTACATACTTTATTGTGTAAATTTAATGGCTATCTTGTATTTCATGTAGGACTTGACATCTCAATTGGATTTACGTGTTGCATTTATTCATTGCTAATTGTTAAGGCAAAGATAGTACTTCATCAAAGGGAGTATCGTCCTAGAGTAAATTTGTGTTGCATTCGATGATTGGTGTACCAGATGACACCGATATTATTTACTAGAGGCATAACATGTATTTGAACGATTACTTCTTCTTTTTGGTCTTCATCATTAGAGTGTTTCATCAGACTTAGAGTCTTTATTCAAAACTCGATTTGTATTTCCAACACTTATTTATGTTTCATCTATTTGATTAGATGATGATGTCACCAGAACATTGTTATTACTAATTTTGTGGAACCAACATATGGATCAACCCATAATCATATTTTCTTTGCTCAAATACACTTTAACTATGTTCTAACTAACTCTGCTAATAAAAACTCATAGTTAATTGATCGTTAGTTGATATTAATTATAGGGGTTCTTCTAATGATTACCACATGAATGATTATTACGAACTCTCATTTACTTATGACAATATTGTAGATATTTATAACATAGGTTCTTATTCATTTATATATATATATATATATATTATGCACACTTAAATTAAACAGATCAATAGATAATTGTTCTTTTGTTTTATTATCCTCAAAACATCAATAACGGATATTTTTATTTGAATCAAATTAGTTCCTACAACAAAATTGTTTGATGTTTGGAGGATATTTCTATCATAAACCCAATTGCAATTCATATTCTAATAAAACACATAAATTAAATACTATAATCAAATTGATTAATTACCACACAAAATTTATGATCTTTCACATTTATTGGTAAGTTAATAACATATTAACATTAATAAATACGAATGAATATATATTATATATATATAATTTACAAATATTAATTCATAAACATATTTAAAAAAAGAATTTGAACGATAAATAAAAATCTAAATTCATTCATATTTACATATTTAGTTTGTCCAAAAATCAGAAAATTGAGATTTTGATTTGAATCGAAAGTTTATATTATATCAATCATACATGTAAGTTTTTATAGAAATTTAAAATAATTTAATATGTTATAGAAATACATCAAATTTAATGTCTAATGTATTTTTATTGAACACTGTTAATGTAAGTCTTAATAACATATCAAATCGTTTAATATTTGTATAAAATTTTACATATATGATCTATCAAATTAGAACATATAGAAAATATTGAGCCCATTTTTAAAATTATGATTGTATTTGTAAACTACAATTTAAAACTATGATTGTGTTTGAAAGCCAAATAGTAAGCAAGAATAACTGAAAATTGAAGTAATTCTTTATGAAAAATGGAGGTAATCCTATTAAACGAAAATGAGAGTTTTTGGTGTAAACTTCTACAAGAAAAATAATGTGTTGATATTTGTGGTAGTCCTAATTTTTCTATTTGGGAATTTGAAGTTCCTTTTTGTTTTGTAGATGAAATTTCCCTATTGAGAGGTGTAAGGGAAGGAACAAATGAGATAAATGGAACTTAGTGTAATTTTAGAAGGGTGTTTATATATTTTACTCTTCAATGGAAGAATTGTGCCCTCGATTATAGTATATGATTTTTGAAAATAAAGATTGTTTGAATGAAAGAAAGAAAATAGGGGGATGATTTTTAGGTAAGTAAATTTTTTGGAGGAGAAAAGTATTTGCTTAGAAATTAGGTAGATGTGTTTTAAGTGTGTCTGACCATCTTCTGTTTTTTTTTATACTTATGTCTTATAGTATTACGAGATAAAGTTTAGATATTTATTTTAGAGAATATCAATTTGAAAATGTTATATATGGGACGTACTTTTTGAATATAACTTGATTAGAATGTGTTTAGGTAGTCATATGTGTGTAAGCCTAATAAGGAAGATGGTATTGCGATTAGGGATCTAAGGATCTTCAATTGAGCTTTGTTAAGTAAATGGAAATAGTGGCCCATTTCAAGAGGACCGACATTATGAAAGCAAGTCGTTGGGGTTAGGTACAATATTGATATATCGCTTTCACCTGTTTGTAGTGTCATCTAGCTTAACCATCAATGCTCATTATTATTTTTATTAGGAGTTTCTTTGGATTCTTCGTTTAATTGGTTCTCAGATGGTGTGGTGAAAAAGGTTGAGCAGGGTTGTCCACTTTGTTCTGTCTTACGTATGAGATGGAGATATAGCTCTGAAACAATATTTATTCACTAGGATTTTTCAAGTTTCCGACCAGAAAGATCTTGTTGTTGGAAACTTGGGTAGGTGGGAATTTTATAGGTGGATTTGGATGTTCACTTAAGGAGGACTATTTTAATTTGGAAAGAGCTTTTGGTCGATGATTTGGTAAACCTGATAATTTATCGACTGTGAGTAAAAAAGTTTCACATTGGATGGAAAAATAGATCCCAAGAATGAGGTTCAGTGGGTAAAATAAGTTATGGAGTCGAGTATATAGCTACAAGAGTACTCTTGATTAACTCACCTATGTGAATGTGGAAGTGGGGCCGCTTCCTATGGAATTTTGAGGCAGACTTCATAGAGCGCTCACTATATTGCGATACACGTGTATGGCCATTAATGCACGGGATTTTGAGAATACACCATATGAAAAGGTTGTGTGTGAATTTGATGTCATAGATAAATTTCAAGACTACTAGTCACTGTTGTTGAATTTGAATCTTACTTATTATGCAAAGGTTCAAGTCAAAATACACATTTGTTTATGCACGATCTTATGTCGTAGTCTCGTCGATTTTTTAGTGGTCATAATACCACTTTGAGCGGGTTTTTTGTGTGTCATAGTCCTTTTAATTTATAAGTGGCCATAGTACCATATTGTGAGTGACTTTGATCGTCATAATGAGAATGGCTTTAACAGCTATATTGGTGGTATAATTCTAGAACAGTTTTCTACGGTGTAGTGGAACTCTGATACAGTGAATCTGGGTTATTTTACCCTGAGAACTAAAGTGACAATGTCGATTATAAGGAAGGGGGTTTGAATTATAATTGCTCCTTTTTAAAATTCCTATTAAAAAACTGAAAGTCTTAACTCAAGATTGATATTGGTTATAAACGAATAATTTTTTTGTTAGTGGAAAAACAACAATATCAATTTATCAATATAAAAATTGAATGTAAGAAAAATAATAAATAGAGATGGAGATAGAGAGATCACACAAGCATATATCTTGGTTCACCCAACACGAGTTATGTCCAGTTATCACAAATGTGAGATTTTCCACTTAGTGATTCAAAGCAAGAACTTTCTTGGTGTTCAGACTGTTTCCACATATCAATCTTGATCTATTACAAGATTCTACCTTTCTACCTAGAAACGATTTCCACATGTTACCTTACACTATTTCAAAAAGGATTTTACAAATTACCTTTTAAATCATAAAAGGATTTCTACTGTTCAAGCTATGTTAGCAATATAGCATTGAGTTACAAAGTAATGATTTTGAGAATGTTAGAATCTGGGTACTGCTCAACTCTTGTTTGAGATATAGATTCTATATATTAGAACTCAGTAATTGTTGATTCTAATATCACACTAAGAAATGGAATTGCAACTTAGAATGATTTGAGAAACTCGAGTATGATTTGAATGAGTGATGTTTTTCTTGGCACTTTGAGTTCTAATTTGTTCTTCATCATGAAGCTTTATTTATAGGCTTCAAGAGAGCTTATGACAACTCATTTAACCGTTGGAAGTTGACTAGTTGTCATGAGTAAGTGAATGGATAAGATAAGTCATAAAGCAGGATTGTTCTTGTTGAAACCAGGAATATTCTTGAGAACGAAGAACATTCTTCGAATTCGTTTGAGATGAGTTGATTTGTATTTGTGATTTTGTCAGTTCTCTGAAATAATTACAAGCTTTAAGTCACTTATGCAGGTCTGTTTGAAGGTACAATAATAGTGTTCTTTATAGCCTGTCATTTGTACTTGTATTTGCTTGACTTGGAGAATGATATTGCTTTATACTTTTTATGAAGCAAGGTGTTAAGTCTTCGAATTATGGAATAATTACTGCATAGATTGATCCTTATATATTTCTAATGAAGATATAGAATGGATAGCACTTCATAGATCTAATCTTTTACATAAAAATATGATCATTCTTGTTTATGGCAGACGTGGAGAACGTTCTTCGTTTTCCAGAAATCTGTCAAGAACGTCTTTCGTTTTATTGACTTTTCTTTCTTGATTTTAATACGATTTGCTTTGTAATGTTTGGTACCTATTTTGTTTTAACACTTAAATAGACATGTTAAATACCAAAATATTTATAATCATAATTAGAAGTCTTAATTAACTTTTTGTTTAATTATCATCAAAACATTAATTTGGGATTTTGTCTCAACAGGAACTTCGTGGTTGATAGTTTGCCTTGAAAAATTTGGACAGTGTCGCAAAAAGTCTTAAAGAGAATGACCTAGTATGTGACTCAATTCAGTATTATCTTCGGTGACATAAATGGTGATTTTTAAACAGTTTTCCGAAACTCACTAAGAACAATTAACCATTAAATTCAAAACTTTTTGTTTAATTACAAATTAAATTTTTATTTATTTTTAATTTCACTTAGGATAAACAACTAAAAAATCATTTCACATACTACTTACTTTTCTCATGCTTTCTTTCTAGTAACATTATTTTCATTCATTTTCTTTCATTGAGTTCAGTTGAAATCGAAGAATATTAAATAAGTCTCATTATTTAGAATTGTAAAGTAAAAAGAAAATCAAGATTATATATATGATTTTAATTCTTTATTATAAATCGAAATCATATCAATCAAACTATAGTGCGAGTATGAATTATTTGAGATAAATTTATATGTTTCGAGTATTAGCGATTTGTAATAAATCTGTAACAATTTTCACTAGCATTATTCTCTTGTTGTCATTATATATCATTATATAACAATTGCGATTTTTTTTTAGTTTAAAATTTCTATATTATTTTTGTATTAAAATTGTGTGATTTAATGTCTTTTTTTTTTTTTTTTTCTAAATTATAAAACAAAGATAAAACATTACTTAAGTAGAGTAGATAATTGTGTGAACGTGGACAGTAGTGCAAATTGGGTGTGACGTCACATGTGACGGAGGAGAGGGGAAAATGCCATTTGTGTGAAAGTATTAATGTTGTTCCAAACCGAAACGTGTTGAAGTTGTGAGTGCACGCACACAGAGTAAAGTTATTAATCAAATAGTAAACCCAATGAAGGAACACTCAAATGTAATGCTGTCTGTTGAGGGGACCACTTAGCGTGCTACGTTGTTTCAATGTTTTGACATCCACAAAATATGTCATTTCAAAATGTCCTTAGATAGAACTGCAACTTTAGTCGCTACAAATTTTATATAAAAACGTTACTAAAATTTCTTTTATATATGAATGTTGTTAGATATGTCTTAGTTTAAAATGGTTATTACGTAGAAGTAATTTATATAAAAACATTTTATTTTAATTGTATTACATTATTTATATTATTAACTTTAAATTTAATATTTCTATTAATTATTATTTTATTATTAGATTCAACTATACTTTTAAATATGTATTTAATTTAACATTTTATTTTTAAAATTAAATTGATAAAACATATATTTGTAAAAAAAATAATAAATGTGCTTTATGAACAAATTATTTTCTCAGAATAATACTTGTAGTACTTTAATAGAATAGTTGCAAAAATATGTGTGCTCCCCATAATATTAATATCACCTTTCTCTGCGTTTAATTTCGTGCACACACCTTTTTTATCTAATTTTTTTTATGGAACACACCTTTTTCATTCCGGTTTCGGTGGAGTAACAGTGAATAGTCAAGTCTTTGGAATATTCTCTCCAATTATTTAATGGTGCCTTCTTATGGGACACACATGTTTTCTTTTTTTTATTAGTGCATAATGAAGCTGATTTTGAAGACAACCATGTCGGAACAAAAAGAGGTTTGTTTAGTTAATTAGGGGGTGTATTGGTTTAGTCTCACGATGAGAATTCACAATGTGGTGTAGGTCAAAGCGTGGGAGTGTGGAAAGGAGGGTGCAAGGGTTATCAAAGGAATCTAAATTACCGGTTGTATAGTGCTACAAATACAAAACTATTAGTTCAAAGTGCAAAATCGAATAATATGTATTTGCACTTAGATCAAACAATTTTGCAACTATTACATTTATGTAATTGTTTGAACAATTTTGCAACTATTACATTTATGTAATTGTTTAGATATGTGTGATTAAAGTGGATTATATAAAGAATAGTGGAAGAAATATCCGAAATAAGAAAATAAGAGTTAGAGAGTGGTGGTGGGATACAAAATAATTGTAGATATGTTTAATATGTTGAAGTGTATATTTAAATTCAAAATATTTATATTTTTCAACATTTAGTGATTTATACTTTTTAATATTTAATGTGTATAGAGGCGAACGTGTTTAGTAGCAATTAGGGACTCCAACCCTTTTCGATTTTTAATTTTGTTTACACTCATACTATACAAAATAAAGTATCTATTATAACATTCTGAATTTGTGATGTTGTTTTTGTTTTTTACTAAATACTATTTTAGTTAAAACAAACACGTCACTTTTTCTCTTTTTACATATATAATACAAATAGTATATTCTTTTTACGAGAATATTTCTTTCATGGAGAACAAATATTTCTTTCTTTTATAATAAATTAAAATAAAATCATTTTCCTCTTCTGTAAACTGAATTTTGTTGATTAGTAGAAATTAATTTTCTTGTAGTATTAGCATATATAATATAAACTTGATGTGCCTTATTTCAAGTTTGTTGACATAAAGTTCTCAAGTGGTAAGGAGTTCAAGAGATACGTCTATATAATTGAAAAGTTAAAGAAAAAGTTATAGAGGTAGAATTAGTAGATTTTGGATACAATTAATGTTTTTTTTTTTTTTTTGTATATTCTTTGAATAACATTGAATTAGTTTTTAGAGTAACCACTGAATGATTTCTTTTGGATATATAAAAAATTTCCCTCACTTTTTATTATTTTCCTCCTAATATTTTTATTCTTTTAAATTAAAATTAATATGTAAACTATTAGCTTTTATTATTATAAATGTGTGTGGGTGGAGAAAAATAGTTCTCCTTTTTTTTTTTTTCTCGAACATTGAATAAAGGAATTTCCAAAAAATATTAGTTCATCGCAACATCAACATAAATAAGTAACACTACATCGTAATTTCATAGCAATAATTTATTAAACTATAAGATTTTGATATTATACAACGAACCTCTCCGGCATTTCTAGCTCAGTCTTTAATTGTGTAAGTCTTATCGCTAAACTCTATATAAAAAAATATATTAAATTGTTTTTGTTTTAACACTATAAACAAAAATTCACTTAAAAATATAAAATTAGTTAAAAAATATAAAATTTTATCAAAAATTGCTGTTTTTGTTTACGTTACAATCCGAGATGAGAGAAAACTAAAGAATGAGTGGTTGGAATGAATTCACATGAACAATAGAGGGGACCAGAATGAAACGTTTGCATGCAAGTGACAAGATCACATACATAGTTTTTGTTGCTTTGCTTTTTACTCATAGTTTTTGTTGTTAAATTGAATTGCATACAGTTTTGACCCTCGATAATTTTTAGAAAGGCCAGTTCTCTGTTTAAATTTTTAATATTACGTAAGTTACTCTCCATACAATTTATTTAAAATCCTAATAATCTATTAATTTTGTACAAATTAAATTATTTAAATCATACTTCAATTTAAAGTTTCCTATTTTTTAATCATTTTTTATCACATTAAAATTTAAATTGAAATATATCTTTCGTAATTTATCTTATGTTCGTTTCAATTTTTATCTTTTTGAAGTTGATAAACATTAATCATTTCTTCACGGTATGTTCCTAAAATATCTTTCTAATATAAAATTTTCAGATGTCAAACTCATCATCAAAATAAAATATTTTTATTAAAAATGAGACGTTGAGGATTTTGGTGAAAAACGTTGAAGTCAAGACTACATTTGCTTAAACCATTAAAAAAAGTATCAATGGACCAAAGTTACACACAATTCAAACTAGAAGACCAAAAGTTTAAAGCTTTAATATCACAAAAATGCTTTCTAAGACAGCAAATCACTCTTCATTAGATTCCATCACATCTTTAATAATACATAAATAATTTTTCTTACAAACACAAGAGATCCACACGTTGGATCAAACCTTGGACCACATTGACCCCAAATGTCAAAATGGTCCCTGAACCAACCAAAACTCAAATGTTGGATCAGCTTGATCACAACAAAATAGTTTAACAGAAATCTAGCTGTGTAAATCTGACTCTTTTAAAACAAGCCAGAAAACACAGATCTTCAACAAATGATAATGTTTTATATGATTAATTAATCAAGGAAAGGTAATATAAAGGGAAAAAAAGAATTAGGCCTCTGCATCCTATACTATATGCATGTAATCCCAGGGAATCCTACCCTTTTCTTGTTTTTCTTTTTGAACTTTCTATCCCAGAGGTTGTAATCACATGTAAAATCCATGCATCACACATTCACACTATATCTAGCACTCCATTGCCACATGATTCCTTGAGCTGCTGTTGAGGCGTAAAAAGAGCTATGAGAAGAGGATTTTTTCTCAGGCATGAAAGAAATTCATCCTTGAAAATTCTTTCGTCATCATGGTTGTCAAATAACACAAAAAGATCATGGACCTACAAGTATCCAGTTGATAACAATCAAATTACAAGAGTCAAAGGATGCTAGTGACAGATTAAGGGTCTGTTTGTTTTTTTTTATTATAAATTATATAAAAAAAACAAAAATTAATCACTTTTAGTTATTTTTTTATCTGTTTCTACAAGTTTTTAAAAAAACAATAAAAATCTGAAGAAAATCCAAAAACTGCTTAAAATATTAAGTTGTTTACCTCATTGTCATTCCAGCTGGGAATAACAGATTGGATGGAATCTCGTAACTGAATTAAAAAATGGAAAGAAAAACCATTAAGTGTCAATCCAAATTTCTACACAAGTTGTAAAGGAAGAGTATAATAGTTAATACTTCTTGTTCTGCGATGTAGCCCTTTACTGCACCACCGCACTCAGCAAAAGCTACTTCACAGGCTTGATGAAACCCTGGCTGCTTCATAACATGTGCAGATCCATACAAGAACTGGAAGCAACAAAACAAACATGCATCAGAAAAATGTCATGATCAACAAGAATATTTTAAACCTAAATATGCAGTTGGTAGCACAGAAACAGGGATAGATTTTTGCAAATATTCACCTGTCTGAATGTAATTGTCCCACACTTCTCCACATCAATGAATGCGAATATCTGTAATAAGAACGGGGAAGAAAAGAGAGGGAAGAAAAACTTGAGTGCAGAAAAATTTGTTTCAAAATTACAAGCTTATGAATATATTGCAGCATCTTGATAGTAGTTTATCATACAGTTCTATGTATCACCCAACATAATGCTAGTGAATTTAGCATAAAACTTAATGCATAGATTATTATTAAATTCTGGATGGATTTAAAATTTCATCCTACAATATTTAAGAAATCTTGAGCTATTTGGTAACTAACCTTTTGAGAAAGAGGACAAGCCTTGAGTCTTAAAACTCTCAAAAAGTCACGATATTGAACACGACCACTGCATGCGGGGTATGGAATTTTGTCAATTCCCACAAGATAATAGTTAAGAATTACAAAAAAAGTTGTAGCAGTCACAAGTGAAAAAGAAAACATTAATATTTGCAGTAAGGATTCCATCATAGGCAACTAGGCATAAGTAACAGATGAATAGCATAAATGATCAAACACATCAAAGAAATATTAACATACTATACAAGGATGCTATGGTTGCTAATAATATAAATAAATAAAAAGATATAACTTGCATAAAAGCATGGGTTCAAAAGCCATTGTAATTGGACTAGTCGATCTGAAAATCAGTAAAAAACTGGTCTGGCGATCAGTGAGAAAAAACTGGTCTGGCTGGACCAGTTATTTTTTATTATTTACATTTTTTTATAAATAAATTATTTAACCAAATAAAGGTGCAATGGCAAATTAAAAAGACGCATATACATGGATTTTTATTTTTTATCCTTTTGTGGTTTTTTTATCTTAACAGAGATATAATAGGATCATTTTTTAAATAATTTAAAATTTGATATGTCAATACTTTTTGAAATTGTTAATTCATTATCTAATATAAAATATAGTATGTAATATTGAAAATATATATTTCATTATCATCAGTTCAACCTAGATCCAATCACGATTGAAGACCACTGAACCTTAAACCAGTGACTCCACACCAGTTCAATGACTGATCTAAGTTTCAAATGTCAATGAACCGATTATCAAACTCCCAATCAACCTAGTTTTCGAAGCATTTAGTAATGATTTAATAATTAATTGATTATCTAGTTTTCAAAGCATTCAGTAATGATTTAACAACCAATTGTACACCACTAAATACAAACATCAAATATAATTTTGTCGCCCCGTGTAACTGAGTACGAAAAGTTTCACTAATTAATTACTTTTTACAAGAATGTGAATGTAGTACCTGGGATCTGGATGCATAGCCAAGAACTTATCCAGAAACTCCACAGCTTCCAGGCTGCTGATATGAAATAACTGGAAAGAAACACAAAATGTTTTTTATTATGGCTGATTTGCTATCAATATAAATTTAATTAAAAGAAAAAATATTAATCAAAAACAAAAACAGTATTCAAATTGGAAATCTTGGATTTATTGGTAGCCATTCTCAAGAAAGGATGTTCAAATTTAAATTAGCAATACCATATAGGCAGACCATTCCGAGAAAAAAAGGATGTGTCATACCACCTATCATTAAGATGCCATGTTACAAAATATTTCTCACTTTCTCTACTTATTCCTCGAAGTACAACAGTTGACAAACACAAACAGTTGGCAATATTTCAGGAATATTGTAGCAAGAGAAAGCATATTTGAGTTGCAAGAAGTTAAATGGCACATTTGAAAATTGATTCAAGCTCAGTTGTTTTTAGGGACTTACTGATTCCACCTTGGCCATTTCAACCATATAACTTGAGGGGTTCTCCTGCAGAAGTCAACAAGTTAAAATGTCAGTGACGACAAAAACAGATTGCTAAGTTATACCAAAATTGGTGAAGCATAACAATCACAACATTTATGGACATATAAGTTGGAATACACTAAGGATGACTAGAAATATTCAGCATAATAATATCACAGATGAGAAAATATTTAATATAATCTTGCTACCTAAAATGACTATTTTTTACATTGGGTTTAAATATGATTTTAGTTCCTGCGATTATAGTATTTTGGTTTTAGTCCCTGTAAGTTTTTGTTTGGATCCAGTCCCTGCAAATTCAAAATTTGTTGCTTTTAGTCCCTGTGATTTTAGTCCTAATAAGTCTTAAGTCTAATAATCAAGATGATTAGTTTCCAAATTTCATTAGGATTGCAAGTCTAGTATTAGTATGAGCAGGGAATAGTACTTAATCTTCTGTTATCATACCGCAAACATAATTCAAAGACATTACTTTTTCTCTTCCCCCTTTCTTATCTAAAACCCTATGATTTCAACATGCTATATCCAAGCACAATGTTGTCAAATTGCCATCATGGCGCTGCCATGGCATGAAGGATTTTGTGCCAGCCTCCATAAACCGCAACACCTATTTTATCTGCCATGTTTCCACCATCGAAACGCCGTTTATATGGCAGATTTTTTCCATGCCACTGTAGCAGATTTTTTGTCATGCAAGTTTGAATTGAGCAGTGTGAACAATGGAATGCCAACAAATTTCAAAAAAAGCAAACTAACAAGCATGAAGAATTAAGATATAATTGTAACCAATAATTAAAACTGCACACCTGTTTTGCTTCTTGTGCTTTCATATGAAGCATTATATCTCCATAAGAATGTCCAGTTTGGACAGTATTCATAGCAGTTGCAATAGCTTGGCTAACCTGCATTTATCCGTATATTGATTGTTAAATAGTTGTGGACTACTCACACATGCAAGGATTAAAAATTCAACAAATCATCCAGTGTACTCATCTTAACAGAGAAGATGCAAAAGAGATAATAGAAAACGATAAGGTAAAAAAATGTAGAGTTTACATAATATTAGGCGAGTTCTTCTCAAATTCCCTTCATCAGGTGCAACACTGCTACTCTAATTATCTCTAAAATAAACTGTTCCTAAATATTTTCTTTTCTTCAATGGCCATTCATCCAGCTCAGCATCATCATCTTGGCTTATCCCAATGTTATCTGTTATTAGCATGCTTTTGTCTGACATTCACTAACATTGAGCATTGCTAGTCTCAACAGCTGTCTAGTAGTATTTTCCTTCAAGTTTGAAAGACACTTTGCAATCTAGAGCATGGAAACTACAGGTGGCCCAACAAGGATTCTAGGATAAACTGTGATACCATCTTAAATTTTGGTCCTATATGAGGTGAGGAATGCCCAAGCTTTATAAACTCTTTAGTATCTCTAGCCAGTTTTGGACTTGGACTTTTCTACAACAAAGTTTATAAAAATCCCTCGCTTCCCCTTCCTCGCCATCAAACCAAACACTGTTAACAAACGATTCCTTGAAGTCTATGGAGGAATTTAAAATTCATTTTAGTTCAAATTTATATACATATAGAAGTTTCAAGAATCAAAATATTGGGGAGGAAAAAGTCTGCAATTTGCAGATTATGAACTAATGCAATCCAAAGTTAAGAGACTAAAATATCCAAGAAAAATAAATAGTACCCTTCTAACTGCAGCAGGTCAATGAGATGCCCAAATAAACTCATCCATAACTCTAAGAAATGTCCTTCATATTCCTAAATTGTCCACTAGCTTAATTTCCATACAAAAACTAACACAAGACCTATCATATAATTTTGCCTTTTATAACAAATCTTGTGTCTTTCACGACAAGAATTCAGGGAGGACAATTGATAATGCTAGAGAATGGAATGGTCTATATTACTTGGATAATCAAAATCTTCCTCCAAATCTACTCAGCAATACCAACTCTTTTTTTTCTAAATCAATAAAGACCAACAGGGACAAAGTCATTTTGTACCAATCCCGCCTGGGTCATCCTTCATTTAGAGTCATAAAATAGTTGTTTTCGTCCCTCTTCAAAAAATTGGAGGTAGAAAGTCTTCACTATGAGGTGTGTGAGCTTGCTAAACACAATTGTGCACCTTTTCCAGTTAGTAACCAAATGAGTACTTCTCCATTCTATTTAGTTCTTACTGATGTATGGGGTCGCTCTAATGTTTCAAATATATCAGGAGCCCATTGGCTTGTATTTATTGATGATTGTACTTGGGTTTACTTGCTAAAACAAAAATCTAAAGTCAGTTAGGTGTTTGTAGACTTCTTCTCCAAGATAAAAAATAAACAATTTGGAGTGATTATTAAGAGGATTAGGTTTGATAATGCCAAAGATTACTTTAATCACGGGTTTAATTTTTCTGTCAAAGAGGGCATTATTCATGAGTCCTCATGAATTAATACACCCCAACAAAATGGGATTGCTGAGAGGAAAAATGGGCACTTGTTAGATCAAACTCGAGCAATGTTATTTCAAAATGATGTTCCCAAGAAATTTGGGGAAAGGCAGTTTTAACTTTATCATATCTTATAAATCGATTACCTTCTAGTGTCCTTGCCTTCAAAACTACCATGGAGGCCCTGTCCGGGTTCTACCCTAATGTGTCCACTCGTAGTAATCTTACTCCCAAAATATTTGGATGTGCGTCATTTGTCCATATCCATAGTGATAGTAGAGGGAAACTTGATCCTAGAGCCTTAAAATTTGTCTTTATCGGGTACTCTTCCACCCAAAAAGACTACAAATGTTATCATCCACCATCCCGAGATGTCACTTTCCATGAATAAGAAAATTTCTTTGGTCAAACTCATCTTCGGGGGGAGAATACAAGTAAGGAAGATGAGTCTCTTCTACTTCTTGAGTTGACTCTTGAACCAGAAATTGAGACTGAAATTGATTTTGGAAAAGATGGAAATGCCAATGTTGAGACTGAAATTGATTCGGAGGAAGATGGAAATGATGGCATTAATGTAAGATATGGGAAGAATCTAGTATATACAAGAAAAACAACAGTCATTCCTGAATCTATTCACATCCAAGAGTCCAATCCGACTTTACACGAGGTAACTTCTCGATGCTTCAAATTCTAGTGATCCAATTTATGAATCTTCCCATTCATAAGAATCAGAATTCGACACACCACCAACTTATGATGACCTCCATATCCCAATTGCCCTTAGGAAGAATACTAGGACATGTACCAACAAGAGGAGTAACAGTGTTATTGGTATATGTGGACGACATTATAGTGACTGGTGATGATGAAAAGGAGCAACGATTGTTAGGACAACACCTAGCCAAAGAATTTGAGATTAAAACCTTGGGAAAATTGAAATATTTCTTGGGGAATTGAGGTGGCTCACTCTAAGAAAGGGATTTTCATATCCCAACAAAAATACGTCACAGATCTTTTGCAGGAAACAAACAAGACAACATGCAAGCCAGCGAGTACACCAATCGATCCAAATTCAAAGTTGGGAAATACAGAAGAAGACATTGCAGTTGATAAGGAAATGTACCAAAGATTAGTTGGAAGACTCATATATTTGTCACATACTAGACCTAATAATGCCTTTGATGTAAGCCTAGTTAGTCAATCCATGCACCAACCAAAGGAGGTACACTTGCAAGTTGCACTCAGAATCGTGCAATATTTGAAACGAACCCCAGGAAGAGGAATTTTGTTCAGACGAAATGGAAATGTGGGTCTTGAAGCATATACTTATGTTGACTATGCAGGGTCAATTATAGATACAAGGTCAACCACGAAATATTGCATTTTTCTATGTGGGAATCTTGTGACTTGGAAGAGTGAGAAACAAAGTGTGGTATCCAGATCCAGTATTGAAGCAAAATTTAGGGCAATGGCATAAGGAATATGTGAGTTACTGTGGTTGAAGATCATTATGGAGGACCTGAAGATAAAGTGGGATGAACCAATGAAACTCTATTGTGATAATAAATTTGCTATTAGCTTAGCACATAATCCAGTGCAACATGATAGAACCAAGCATATTGAAATCGAAAGACATTTCATCAAAGAAAAACTCCACAGTGGCCTAATTTGCACTTCATATGTCTCCTCTCAAGGCAACCTTGCAGATCTTCTAACTAAAGGGCTAAACAACAGCAACTTTGAAAGAATTGTATCCAAGCTGGGAATGGAGAACATCTATTCACCAGCTTGAGGGAGAGTGTCAAAATCTGTTTCTGTTTTATATCCCTCAAGTATAGGAATTCAGTTGTATAGGAGTACTAGTAAGGATTTAGTTATATATGAGTACTAACAGGGATTTGGCTATTTATGAGTACTAATAGGATTTGGTTGTTTAGTAATCTAGTATACATATATATGATGTATTGCCAACATATTTCAATTCAATAAATATATTTTACCCTAATTCTTGAGATATAGAAATCTCATGAAAGTATGTCAAAGCTATGACACAAAACAAGAATGCTCACCCTCTGACGAAAATGCACAGCGGTTTCCTTATCATCCAGAGGTGAAATGACAGGAAGATATTCTACCTGTTCATTATAAGACAAGTTATAAATTACTTCAAGAAATTAAGTTTCTGACAAACGTGATGAACTAACCACTGTAAAAAAATATAATCAATAGGAAAGTATACCTCAAAGAAGTTGTGGAATTGGGTGAACATCCTAAACATAAGCTGTCCCAAAGAAACATTGCCCCTAAAAATATGCAAGTAAAACAGCATGAGTGATAAGTTACGCCAACAAACAGAAGTAATGAAATGACAGGATCTTCATAAAGAAATTGCTTACCAAGATTGATCAAAGTGCACATGAGGATATCGTACAATTATAGGCTGGATTGGGTACCCAGGGATAAATGCTCCAAGTTGGAAGGAAATAAGGTTCCTGCCGTTAGTCGTGGTTCCCTCTGGAAATAAAAGCACTCGAGGAAATCTATCGCAGGAAGCCCTTCTCTGTTATTCAGGTCCTTAAAAGCAGATTTCTATATCAAACAGTTTACAAAATTGATAACATGACAGATTTATATGAAGAAATTTTGTTCCAAGCATATCTATTTTTGAAACCTGTTAGTTCAAATTAATTCTTGCATATTTCTATTCAGTGCCAAAAATTCAGAAGCAGATGTAATTTTACAATATGTTAAATTCAAAGTCAACCCTTAGCTTCTCTACCACTTTATATTGCCAGCTATATTTTTCATAACTTATTTACAATTTACAATCTCAAGCATTTATGTAGCACACTGATCCTAAAACATAGTGCTTACATAAATCTTTTATGAGACCAATAAAAACCAGAAATTAGAAAAAAAGTGTATCAGACTCTTGTTAGTTTGTCATATGGTGCTAGTGTGCTACTGCTTACACTCAATCATACTCTTCCCAAATTTTCACCAAATATATTTTAAGAAACTCGGCAGAGGATTGGTTCCAAAATAAGAGCATTAAAGGCTAGAATAAGATTATGAAACGTCTGAACGAAAGTAGTGTCCGAATGATAGTGATGTCAAAAGCATAATTGAGAATAGAGAGGTAAGTGAGCATCAATAGACAAACATACCAATAATCAAAGAACAGAGACAATTTTAAGATGCAGATCAAATAACAATATGCAAAATAAAAGAAGTATTTTACCTTTATATCTCTGACAGCCTGCTTCCTTGATGATTGTGAGAATCTGTTAACATATATAACCTGCAAAAATAAAATAAAAAGTGGAAAAAGACATAAAATGGTTGAGTAACATATTATCTTATAATTTTAACTTTGCATACATAAAATGTTAACATGAAAACAAAATACCTGCATTGCTCTAATGATCGTGCCAACAAAAGGTATGGAGTCATGAGACTCGGATGCCACAATGGTTGGAAATAATTCATAAAAATAGAAGATAGGCTCAATATAAGATACATGATTAGATACAATAATTGGAGCAACTTCTCTTGGGGCTGGTTTTCCCTTCCGTTTTATCCAATGATAGCTGCAAAGGACAAAAGAAACAACAATACAGATAAATTTATGGTTCTGAAACAAATTTAGATACTGCTGTGTAAAAGGAAATTGAAATCACATTCAAGGAATGCAAGGAGTAAAGTAACCAAAACCCTCATGCTCCTTTCCAGCAAAAGGACATAAACAGGGTATCTAGCTGAGGTTTATATTCATACAACATATATGCTTCATTTCCATTCAATATAATTATTTAGTATCACAATATAACTATTTTTTACACATGCATCCAATCAAATTGTTCCATGAATGGCTTTGTTAGAGAATTGTTTGATTGGATAATATGTAAAAAAATTATACACCGTCAGTGCATAGAAATTAATCTCAAAACATTAATCCAATCCAATCCACCATATATCCCCACACCCAAAACAAAGCCATAAAAACACATACACAAACTTAACTAAGATCTAAAATTTAAAAATAAAATAAAAAAGAAGATAAATTTCAATCATAATATGAAATAAAGTAAAGTCAATTAAAGTAAAGTAAAGTGACTTACTAATGAATCAAAACCTAATTAAAGTAGAGAAAAAAAAATAAAAAAATAAAAATAGAAGAGAGATGAAAGCATTGAATGTAGAAGGTTATCTCACCCAAAAGAAAAAAGAATGAATCTAGCAGAAATTCTAGTGATCCACATAATATTAGACCTCCACTTAGGCATAGGGTTATCTTTGTCTTTCCAACCATGAAGTGCACACTTAGTAGCAACATAACCTATCGCCAAACACAATCCAAATATCACCAAACGAACCAAAGCTATTGGTATACACACTATCGTCTTCACCCATTCGTAAAACCCTTCAATCCCTGCTTTATTGTTGCGGAACGGGTCCACTGTAGTTGACGATGGAACGGTCAACGGAGGATACGTATCGTTGAAACCTAACGCGCGGAAGGGGTTGGAGTCGGGACGCGCGGTGGTGGAGTTGGAGTCGACGGTGATGGTTAGGTGATCGGAGGTGAGGAGTGGAGTGGTGATGTTATTGTTGTTGTCGTCTGCCATGGAAGTGTATCGTATACGGATGGAATACGGTTTTGTATACGGTGTAGAGTTAGTTGTACGAGATGATGATGATGATTACGAAGGGAAAGAAGAAAAGTTTGAGGAGTGGTGGTAGTGTTGTTTTTTAATGTGTTTGAATGTGATGATGAGGTGAAATGGAATGGAGCATCTTTTATATTTGATTCTTTTTATTTATTAGTTAATAGTTATTGTTTATAGGGTAATAGAGGAATGGGAAAGTGATATTTCGCCTAGGATCACGAGAACAACATTGTTTATGTTCGATCTAAAACTTCTTTAGTACCTAATATTTCATCTTTATTTTTTATTGTTTAATATAACCTCTTGAATAAATTATATAAAACTATCTCATTAACACTAATTTATTTTAATATGATTTATTAAGTGAAACGCATATCACTTTTGTAGATCTAATTTAATAAATTAAATAAAAAATAAATGAGTTTTGTTGAAATATAATAGTTTCATATTATTGGCAACACTCTTTTTAGTAAAAAAATATAAATGGTAGATTGAAAGTATGTATTGAATGCTAACACGGTAAGGAAATAAAGTTTGGCAAATACTTCTTATAAAAAAATTTGCGTAAATTGTATGTTCAAATTTTAAATTTATTTCTGAAATTTATTAGGCGAATGGTCATCCACTTCCAATTTTATGTCTCCATCCTCACGAATACTATCGAAAGCTATATAATGTAGTAAAAAGTCAAAAATATTAGGGATTCAATAAACCTTTGTCAATTTATTGATTACTTCAATTTAATCCCTTATTAAAAGTAGGACAAAATTTTATTTTTTTTTCTTAACTTAAATTTATTAATATATTTTTTCCAATTAAAATGTATTAAGACACTTTAAATGTATTAATACAAAATTTATTAATACATTTTTTCCAATTAAAACAAATTATGAATTTAAAAAATAATGAATATTTAACACCTAAGAGAATACACTTAAATTTTATCTATTATGAAACTTTTTTGTCTATCATTATTATTATTATTATTATTATTATTATTATTATTATTATCAGTTTTTACGGACTAAATTACATTCGTGGTCTCTTAACTTAATTTTAAGTAACTACTTTTAATCTTTTATTTTTTTTTTTTCCCGAGTTGGTCCTTTATTTTAATTTTAAGTGACAATTTGATATTTTATGTTTTAAAATTTCGACAATGTTGTCCTTTTTTTTTTACAAAAATTTAAAAAAATCATCAAATTTTTCAACCAAAACCCATAAAATTTATTATCATCTTCAATAAAATATAAATTTAATCAAATTCATATCTTATAAATCTTAAAATAAACTCATATTTTCATTCTTTATTTGACGTTGTTGGAGATGAAAATATGAGTGTATTTGAATATTTTAGTTATGGATTTGATAAAATTTGCATTATATTGAAGATGATTATTAAATTAATGGGTTTTTGTTGAAAATTTTGTTGATTTTTTTGAATTTTTGTACAAAAAAGAATAACATTGTCCAATTTTTAAAATATAAAATATGAAATTGTCACTTAAAATTAAAATAAATGACCAACTTTGGGAAAAATAAAAGACTAAAACGTTACCTGAAATTAAGTTAAAGGACAACGGATATAATTTAACCGTTTTTATATTATATTTAATAATTTATGGTTAAATTAAGAGAGACATTATTATTTGATAATTAACTAAATACGGTAATCTTGTAAAAAGATTGAATATGGAATTTTTCTGGTGATAGTTATTATGCTTTTCAATTTTCACACATTTTATTATAGAATTTAGTTATATATATATATAGAGAGAACATGTATTATTACTTTTAAAGTTTTACACAAACACTTAATTGTTACGTTATTTAATAAAGGTGGTATATTTTCAATTTCATTTTTTTAAACTAAACGTATTTTCAGTTTCATTAAAAAAATATACAACTTGTATGAAACATGTATAAAAAAATTACATTGATAAATTGATTTTTTTA
>JBBPBS010001102.1:8878490-8890287 GCA_037974835.1 Cicer judaicum | reverse complement strand
TATATATACTATTTATACTGAAAATATATTATTACTTTTAAAAAGTTTTACAGAAATTTATATCTACAATATAAACAATTATTTGCACCAAATAAAATAATATATTTGACAAGTTTTAAACAAATAAAATAATTAATGTTATTCTAATATATTTTTTATTTACATCTAGCAGTACTTTAATTATTTAATGTAATACATTTTTTAAAGGATAACTAAATCAAATTTTGAATGAAAAATAACAAAATAACATATTAAAGCATATTCTCTAACAAATTGATTTGTGGACAACTTATACGTTGATATGAAAATATTTTCTATTAATGCTACTAATTGCATTTTCCTCAATTTTTACTAAATTGTTATATGATTTTGTCAATTTTAATATTTTTTCTTTTAATGTTTCTCTACTTCGTCAAAAGTGGTGCATCTAGGAAAATTTAATAAAATGTACGAATTTTTTAATTATTAATTAAATGAATTTTGTTTAATTATTTGACCAAATATACTCTCAATAGTGCTTAAACTCTATCACATCTAATAAATACTGATATTGTTAAGTTGAACGTTTTATCTTGAATTTGAATTAAAATCTCACAATTATTGGTTGTGTAATGTAAAAAAATATTATTAACAGCAAATTATGTTATGCAATATTAGTTTCACATTTTGTTATTACCTTTTGTATATGTTTAGTTTTTTTTTGGTAATATCTAATTTTTTAAACAAGTATATATATACTTTTTTATTGTTTGTAGGAATCACATGCTTCAAGGATTAATAAAAACAATTATTACGAGTTTTTTAATAGAAACTTAAAACAAAATTTATAAAATTTATAGGAATTAATAAATTTTTACTAATTCTATTTTCATTTATATATATATATATTTTTACTAGTTAGCTAGATAAAGCTAGGGATGGACAGACTTGCACACATATTCATATTAAATCATATGTCTCATTCTGGTTTTTTTTATTAGAGTAACAAAATACTAAAGTGATGCAGTATGAAGTCATGGCTAGGTGATTTATTCCATTTTTTAGTCTTATGTTATAGAAGTATGATACAAATTTTATCAAATGCATTGTATTATTTGAACATAGATAAAAAAGTAATGGTTGTGGAGGTTCCAACGGCCAAAATAAATAGAAATTGGTGGTCTTGGAGAATTACAAGTATATATGGCCTACTTTTTTTTTTTTTTGTTGCTGAATGTAGACATGACCTACTTTTATAATATCTAAGCAATATATATAGATGATGCCACTAAGTTGACAAAAACAAGTCTACTTATTTGAAAATCTTTTAGTTTTTAATCTAATTATAAAAAAAAATTATCAAGGGTTCGGATTTAGTAGAGTAGAAGTAACTTATGGGGAAAAAAGTTAAGTCTCTTTGATTTGATAAATTGCAATTTTTTTTTTTTTAATGTGCTGATTTTGTATTGTACCATTGAGTTATGCTGGAATTTCCGGTAGTTTATCATAACTAAGTTTGTAAATTTTAAATTTATAATTTTTTTTTACTATCAAATGCATAATATTTCCATTTTATTCCATAATAATGAAACTTTTGGACAATAACTGATATGGCCTAATATCTTATTTGATGACAAAATTATTCAAATTAAATTCATTCAGTTTTGATATACACAAAAAGACTTCAGATATTCACCGTAT
This sequence comes from Cicer judaicum, assembly GCA_037974835.1. NCBI lineage: Eukaryota > Viridiplantae > Streptophyta > Magnoliopsida > Fabales > Fabaceae > Cicer > Cicer judaicum. Next base: position 8,888,607 of record JBBPBS010001102.1, on the reverse strand, counting down.
TTAAAATTGGCTAAAAAATATTATTATATTTTTGTTTTAATATGCACAGTAAATAATTTTACAATGATAACTAACATAAATTATTAATTGAATGATTAGTTTATGATTTAAAGTTACAATTATATATTAAATAATAAAATTAATTATTTATATTAATTATTAGTGTAAAATTAATTTACAGTGATAATGTATAGTCCTTTTTCTCATAAATTTTTAATTCAATATACATGTTTTTGAATTTAAATTTGATTTGACAAAGGATTTTTCAGAAAAGAATTTTGACAATGGTAACTTAGTTGGACAAAAAAAAAAATTAAATACCATTAAATCATCTTAAAAATATTCATTTTTTTCTAACTTTTTTGTGTGTGTGTGTAAAAAGTGTGCTCAAATTTTATAGGATTAGAAACTTATTTACCATTTATGAATAAAATATTTTTAATTTCATTGATTATTTGTAGGTCAATCATGTGCGAGACTTTATTTATAGTTTTGATAAAAGTAAATTAAATTTATTTATTACAATGTGGGAGTTATCTCCTTCTACTAATGAAAGTGCAATATAGATTTGAGTAATTTCATATGAGATTTAAGATCTAATTAAATAATTTCTTCAGATAAAATGATAAAATAAAATAAAACATAAAAAACATAGATGGATTAGGTTGAGAATATAAAGAATGCATCACAATCAAGGATGATTGATAAGTTAAGAATTGTCACAATCGTAAGAAAATCATTGATAAGATTTAAACAAGTTCTAATCCAAAAACTTAAAGAGGAAATCTAACTCACTCACAATTTTCATTAGAGAAATTCTAATTCATTCAAAAACTGCATTTTAATGAGGTTACAAATTCATATTTATAATCAAATTATCTATAAATCTAAATGGGTCATAAGTGACACAATTATCTAGACACATTTTAGACTTACACCATATTTTTCTAAAATAAACTAAATGTAAAAAAGTAAAATATCTTTAGTTACATATAACATCAACTAAATCTATATTAAAATTCTAAATTAAAACAAACTAAGAATTATTACAAATAAAATAAAAATAAATTTCATCATAATTTATTAACATATAAATCATCTCCATACTATTGAAATCTTTATCAAAATGTATGCGTTTTTTTTTTAAAATTCACAAACATCAGCGAAGTCTTAAATTTGAACTTAAGACATAGAATTTAATTCAAACAATTTCATCACTTTATCAGTTGAATAGCTCTTACATTAGGCATATATATTTTTATTGTCAAAAAAGAAAAAAAAAAATTTCTAGTAAGATTGAATGAATCGTTTATTGAAAAAGAGATTGAAATGTTTCGCTTAGTAAAAAAAAAAATTGAAATGAGTCGATGTAATTTTATAAATTATCGAATGAAAGTGAATGTAATAGAATTAATTCGGCTCTAAAGCTTCTCATATATAAGAGTTCTATTGTAACTATTTCATGATCAATAAATACAATTATATTTAACAATATTTATATTCAATTATGTATTTCTCCATTATGGTATGATCTACTTATAGATCACTCACCATTGAATATATTAAGAAAAACATCTATATATTTATAAAGAGAGATATTTTATATTCTATAAATCAATTTTATAAGGATATTTAATTATATATTTTTCTATTATATAAAAATTAATAAGTGTATTTTATTCAAAATTATCATTATTATTATTTTACTAAAATATTTATATTCAATAATGATAAAATTATTATTATTTAATTTATAAATAAAATAATAAAAATGTGTACATAATTATAAGATTCTGGAACATGATATGAATCTATAATTAGAAAAGTATTTATATTCTATGTAAAAAACTGAATAATGATATTTTTATAATATATATTGACCTGGGAACGTGATAGAAGCACGTTGTCCTATGCTCGGTGGTACCACGCATGTCGACACGGTATGTACTACTGTCTACTGCTCTATCCCTCGTGACCAAAATTTTCAGTTTCTGTCTTTTCCGTTTATCAAAATTACAAATATATATCTACATGTTTTTATCAATTATTATGATTTTTAATCAGTCTTTTGCTAATTTATTAAAGTGTTTAGATGTTATAAAGTTAAGTCGATAGTTGTAGTAGATGAATTAAGAAACAAAGTAATAATAAGATTATAGTTCTATTTTCACGTTTAATATAAATCTAGCAATTATTAATAATATTAACATAGTATTGTCTTTTTTTAAAAAAAAAAATTAATTAAGGTATTTTAATAGATTTTAATTTAGATATATCTATAATTATAATAAAGATGTCTCACATTTAATTATTGAAATAATTATTTTTGTAAAAAAAATTAAAATGATTATTTTTCTATTATACGGTGTAGTTTATCATATTTATAAGAAACAAATTTGATCATTTTCTTTACTTTAATTATTGAAAAGAATAATAAATTATTATATATACTAATTATCCAAAGTTCCTTTTCATAATAAACAATTCGAAATTCTTGTATACCTTGCGTTGATATATCTTAAGTCCTATTATCTCTATTGTTTTTTAATTGTCGATTCAAGTTAAGTTTTTTTATATAAACTAACTTATTAAATTTTGTTATTTTTCATAAACAATTTCATCTTTTTCTTATATTACTTTCAAGTATGTAATATCACAACTCGCTTATTTGTATCTTTGCAATAATTAAACAACTTTGGGATTTGAGAAGGCTTGAATCACCAACACAAAATCACACTCAAGCCAAAAGTTAATCCATCATTTTGAATGTGCAATTTGCACAACAAACATTGCAACAATAAGCGTTGTGCTGAAAGAGTTGGACATACCTATGTGTTGGGCAACAACACCTACAATGTTGCTTGTGGAATTTCTTAAGCCACATATAGATTCTAAAAATGTAAATGAGCTCTGAGTTGCAAATGAATAAGCTTAAAGATAGGGACACCAAGCTAATTGAAGGGCAAGCTTCCTTGAGAAAAGTCAAGGATGGTAGTGATATTTTTAATCATGACAAGAGAAATGGCACATGCATAGATCTTGCATTTGATAAGAAGCACTACCATAGTCCTCCAAAAATTGTTGAATAGCCCTAATTGACTTTAAATTACCTTTTTCAAATATCATTGTATTATCCGCAAAAAGAACATTTAATTTGAACTCCTTTTGAACCAACCAATCATACAATAGTTAATATATTTTTTGAAAAAACACTTAAAAGGAAGGAAGTGTATTTTTCTTCTTAAGGAGTATAAGTTTCGTTCAAAAAATTAAACTTCTTAAAAATTGTTAATTAAAAATATTTTTATATTGGTTTTAAAATTGAAATATACTAAAATATAATTATATTTACTTTTTATTATAACATGTTAAAATCATAGTATCAACGGTAATTAAAATGGGTAAAATAATTTAATAAATAAGTTAAATTAATTTAGTAAATAAGTTATTTAATTGAATTATTCTCACTCTACTCGATTATTTAAACCTTACTAATCGATTAACCTTAAACTTGTCATTTTTTTATATTAAATATTGACTAATGTCCTAATCGATGAACATAGCTAATTAATTATTCTTTAACTTAGACGTTTTAAAATTCTTGGCATAATCCTATCGATTAATTATATAGTTTCATTAATCAGTTATTCTACAATTATCTTAAAACTAATCAATTAATCATACTTTACTAATCAATTAATCTTAGCTAGTTCATCAATCTTATTAAGAATTAATCGATTAATTCCTAGTCCTGATAAATTTTTATTGAAACAAAGTCATTCCAAACATTGACCATCAACCTTGTTCATCAACAAAACATAAGAGACACACCTACAATGTACTTAGAGTTTTGATGGTAACAAAAATATTTCATGAGAACAATATATTTGACTTCACATTGTATGAAAGAAGATTCGTGTTTTTGAAGACAATCTAAAATAAGATTTGATTCAGATTGAAAATTGAAGAAAATATTTGATCAAGTTGAAAATAATACATGGTCAAGATTTGAAGAAGATATGATCCACATCTTATCAACAAGAAAATATAAATTATTTACAAGAAGATTTGATCAAAATTTATCTACAAGAAGATATAAATTATTTACATGAAGATATGATCAAGATTTATCTACAACAAGAGATAAATTATTTACAAAAAGATATGATTAAGAATTGTTTACAAGAAAAAACACTCATAAGAAGATACATTTATTATTTGCAAGGATATGATTTAGATTTTGACAAATGACAAAATACTGAATTGGACTTAATAATATTCCTACTTGTGAAAGTTTAAGAATCGGTCCAACATTATGTTCTCGTGTATATCAAAGCAAGCAATATAAAAGAAGTTTCATTTGAAGAATTTGCGAAAGCAATCTTAACACTATATGAACAATATCAATCTGAGAAACTTACAAACTCAATCTTAACAAAATATGAACATTATCAATATGAAGAATTTATAAACTCAATCTGAACAATATTAATATAAAAAATTTACAAACTCAATATGAACAAAATACGAACATAATAAATATAGAAGAACTGTTCATATTGAATTCAAAAATAAAGAATTGGTTAAAGAACATAATATCAAAAAGTATTTTGTTCAGAATAATTTTTGAAAAAGATCATTGTTAACCAAGCTAGGAATGAAGATTCATTTCATAATTAAACAAGGAGTAAATTCAAGTCCTAATTTTATCTATAAATAAATAATCAAGGTTGAAGAAAAAGATCATTAAAAAATCAAAAAAGAGTAGAAGAACTCAAGCTAAAAGATCTAAATTCATCTTCGAGTTCAAAAGGAGAAACTTATTTCAATGAAAAAGATTTTCTAAGTGATTTTTTTAGAGTGTGATAGTCATTATTATAATAAGCTTATTAGAAGCAACTACTCAAGCTCCAAACCTTTGCATTAAAATCCAATAGTGGTTTTAGTGTGTCTTCAACAATATGAGGTTCTCATTGTATGGAGAAGACTTGTCTGATAGAGTCAAGGTATGTGTATTCGTGAAAAGTTTGGGGTTGTGAAATTGTTAGAGAAGAATGACTTGGAGGGTCAGTTGCTTTGTAATTCAAGTTGAATTTGTGGATTAAATCCTTCCAAATGAAAGAACTAGATGTAGCTAAGTTAGTGGTAAACTAAGATAAATTACTTGCGTCACTTTACTCCTGCACTCCTTAGTTTTGTTATTACTTCTACTCAAAGTAATTCATCAAGTCATAACTAGTTCAATCAAATAATGAAAAAGTTATCAACTTAGTAATTCAACCTATCTTCTCATGTTTGCACCTTCAATTGGCATCAGAGCTCGGTCTCAAGGCTGACACTTTACAATGTTTGAGGAAAGATCCAAGGGTTCAATATGTCTGAATTCAATGAAGAGGTTGCTGGAGGAAATATCAACAAACCACATCTGTTTGATGGAGAACATTTTGAATACTAGAAGGGCAGGCTGAAAAGTTTGTTTATTTCACAAGATCCGAACTATTGAACTTGGTGGAAGATGGTTATACTACTCCAAATAATACTGATGGTATTGATATTCCAACGAAAGATATGAACGTTGATCAAAAGAAGATGTACAAGATGCATAATAAGTCTATAACATTCATGATAAATGCAATCACTTTCGAGGAGTTTGACAACTACACCAACAAGGAGACAACAAATAGTATTTATGATAGTCTGATTCTGACCTATGAAAGAAGCAAACAAGTTGAAGAAGCAAATGTCAACCTCCTAACAAAAAAGTATGAGTTGTTCAAGATGAAAGAAGATGCATATATTGAAACAATATTTTCTAGATTCCAGACTTTGGTCTTAAGATTAAAGATTCTTGAAAAGAGTTATACTATTGTTGATCATATGAAAAAGATACTAAGAAGGTTGTCAAGCAAGTGAAGACCTAAGATCACTATCATTCAGGAAGAAAAGGATCTAAATAATCTTAAACTGGAAGAATTAATCAATTTTATCATATCACATGAAATTGAACTTATAGAGGATGAGTCCAAGAAAAAGTAACCAATCTTGATTTTTTAAATCCAAGCAGAATATAAAGTTTTGAAGGAAACCGAAGAATTAGAGGATGATGATTTAGAGGAAGAGGAACTGACTTTCATATCCAAAAAAATTCAAAAGATGTGGCACAATAGAAATATGAAATTTATCCAAAGATATTCCAGGAAGTCCAACAAATGAAATGATGATAACTTTGACAAGAAAAACATCATTTGCTCTAGATGCAATGTACCTGGAAACATCAAGTCAGAATGTCCAAATTTGGAGAAAGGGAAACATCATAGAAAAAATGCTATACCCAAGAAGAATAGTTTGATAGCTTTACAAGGGATGATTATGATGAATCATATGATGACGAAGAACGTGCATATTTGGCTCTGATGACTCATACCAACTCTGCCTCTAGATCCAACACAGGTTCTAACTCTAGGAGGGAATCAACAAATGAAGAATTTGAGGTATTTTCGGATTTAACTCAAGCTAATTTAGTTACTAATTATAAATGACTTCTTGAACAAGAATCACAAATTTTCTTTAAAATTGAAAACTCTTAGGAAAGAAAATGAAAACCTAATTGAAGAAATTAATGCTTTAAAGAATCAAAGTGTTGAACTTAAAATAGAAAATGCAACTCTGAAAATGAATATTGTTGAACTTAAGGATGAAAATATATAATTGAAAAGTAATCATAGTTCAACATCAATTGAGAATATCACGTGTGACTTTGATAAGCATGAAGAAGTCTTTCAAGATTTTCTTGCTAATAGTATCGAAAGAAGCAAATATGCTTACATGATTTATGGAGTTAGTAGAAATGGTAAAAAAAGATCTAGGATTTGAAGAAATTTTAACTGAACATAAACCTATTCTCTCTGATATCTTGTGTACTATTTGTTCTAAGAAATGTCACTCCAAATTATCCTGTCCCATGTTAAATACGAAGAAAAACAAGAAATCTTTCAATACTAACAAACCAGGACCCAACCAAATTTGGGTACCTAAGAACAAAGTTGTCTATGTTGCAGATGTTCTCAACAATCAAGTTAAAACAGACACACACACACACACACACAAAAAAAAGAAAAAAGAAAAGAATAAGGAGAATATGGAACGACTACTGAATATGAAACAACTACTGAGTGATAGCCTAATTGATAAGTTTTAAAATACGAAAAAATATTACTAGTAAATAATAATAAAAAATAACATTAATAAATAATAAAATATATATAGGTCAGTATGTCAAGTCAAATAGACTTTTTTACAAACCTGAGTCCGACCTATTTAAATAAATAAGCTTTTAAAAATAGCATGAGTCTAACATTTTTATTAAACAGGTGAGACCATAGGCCCCTAGGGGACGGTCTAGACTATTCACATCCCTAATCATATGGGTGTCTAAGTGTCCCACTTGAATGAGATAAGGTATGATAATGTGTTTATAAGTGGTGGACAATTCTCATTTTAAAAATCGATTTTGTAGGAATGTGTTAGACTCAATCCAAATTCTAATATTGTATTAAAGACTATTCAAAGTCTGTTTGACCACATGCTATTAGGTTACATTATTCGGCCAATGGGGTCATGCTCTAGATGACCGATTTCGAGACAAGACATATATGTGTTAACAATCCTACATTATTCGGCCAATGGGGTCATGCTCTAGATGACCGATTTCGAGACAAGACATATATGTGTTAACAATCCTATATTTGATGAAATAAGATTTAGAAATGATAAAGACAAAAAAAAAAAAAAGATTTAAAAATGTGTTTATGAGTAGTGGATAGTTTTCGCTCTACAAATTATTTTTGTAAAGTTGAATTAAGTCCAATTCTACTTCTAAGATGGGATCAGATAAATTAACTTCTAAAATATTGTTATTTATTTTTTAGAAAAGGCAAAAGGATGAATTAAAAATTTGGCATAAGGTATTCAATTCGCATCCAGCTGTTACCTAATTATACTTGTTACCTAATTTTATTTCTACCCCACATTTTAATAAAAATTAAATTTTATCATGTTTTAAAAATGAAATCAAACATTAAGTTTTCTTTCATTTGTGTTTTGGAAAATTTTACGTTTTTTGTAATACAGTTTGAATTTTCTAAAATACAGTTGTGTTGTAGAATTGAAAAAAAGTTTTCTGAAACACAAAGTTTGAATTTTTTTAAATAAATTTGTGTTCTAGAAAACTTAAAAGAAGTTTTTTAAAACACAAAATTTTATTATTTTTTTTAAAATACATTTATGTTTCGGAAAGTTTGAATTTTTTTCTTAAAACACATTTATATTCTTGAAGTTTTTATCTAAATGTTTAATAACTAAATTGAATTTGGTGAGGTAAAAAAATATTTTAATTTATTTTTATAAAAAAAAGAGTAAAATCGATAGTTTAAGTAAAATGAGGGGTAGGAGTATAATGTGGAGGGTATATAGTAAAATTTTCCTAAGTCTAGTCCTTTGTAGGCTAGAGTTTATTGGGTTGGCCTAAATTACATAAAATTTATTTTTTTACGTAAAAAAATTACTTCCTCTACCTCAAAATATAAATAAAAGTTCATAAAAAAATAATATATGTGATCTAAAATTTGGACAAAATATATTTGGTTTCTTTAATTAATTTTTCTTATATTTTGAAATGGAATAATAATTTAAAATACATTTTATGTTTAAGACATTCAAGTTCACTAACACTAAAAATATGGTCCGAATGAGCATTAGCCTATACACAAATTACTTATCTTTAATTGCATCTGTAAATTATAATATTGTAAGCTTAATTATATGGCAAATTTTCCATTTATCACTCATTAGGAGATCTTTTATTATGTTAAGTTTTTATTAGTAGTATTAATCTCCAATTATTAGTATTATTTTATTGATAAAATAATTAATTAATCTACTAATAACCTATTATTTATTTAAATCTATGAAAGGAGGATGTGCATAATTTCACAATTAAAATTCCTTGGACCACACTTTTATATTTTTAAATTTGAAAAATCCAAAAAAATTTATTAGTGAGACGATGAACATGTCTCTTTTATGTTTAATTCAAACATTAGATAATTCAAGTCTTTCAGCAAAAGAACAACTAATTCGAAAGATGTCATATGGTTGAACTTCCAAAATATATAATTATTGACCAAAATCTGATTGTGAGAAAGGTAAGAAAAATCTACCAATTGTTCATATCTTTTTTCTAACCATGTTACCTCATTACTTCCCATTTGCAAGTGTTGTGCTACTGCTGGTGAAGCAGGAGAATAAGGGCAACCCTACATTTCCTTAATCTTTGTAGTGCTTTTGAGCATCTATTTTTTAACCATTTATGGTTTGGGAGGTGTATTATGAGGATTTGGGGAGATAAAATGGCCTCTTTTTTTTTCTTCTCTTTTTTGTGTGTATATCAGCATACTTAGTATTTTTTTTAATCAGTGTTCAACGAGCTATGCACAGCCCAACGACTTAGTCTGATTAGACTTTGAGCTCCAAAGTGCGGGCCAAAAAGTCCAAGTTTGGGCTCAAAATTTATTGCCAAAGCCCTACCATTTTACGGTTTTTTTAATTAAAAAATATATCTTAAATATATTATCAAAATAAATACTCCCTCTATTTTTCTTTTTATAACAAACATTTAATTCAACAAAAATTAATTATTTGGTCTACATTATGAACCAAAAATTCAAAATATAATTTCAAATATAAATTTATCTTCTAATTATATTATTTTTTAAAAATTAGGGAAGGGAAAATTATTATTATTAATGGTGGTATTAATGACCATTTGTATATACAAAATTTGAGCACTCTTTTACAATGTTAAACTCTTAGTACTAAACTAATATATTGAAAACATAAAGACTCAAAATTTTACATTCTAATAATATCATAATAATATCTTATCTTAAATTTTTAATACATTTAAAGCTAAATCTAAATCTAAATTTATAGGGATTTAACTAATTTTTACTTATAGATTTTTTACAGTATCACTCTATCATAATTGTCTAATCATAAAAAAAAAAAGTTTGACTTTGATAGTAACTAATTTAAAAATAATCTTATACTAAGAGAAAGT
>JBBPBS010001102.1:8865027-8877888 GCA_037974835.1 Cicer judaicum | reverse complement strand
AACTACCCTTATATAAAATCATAAACATTTTTTAAATTAATTATTAATATTTCAATTTTAAGTTTAATATCAAATTCTATTAATTATTTTTTTATTTAATTGGATTTACATTTTTATATTTTATAATATTTTTTTATATTTATATTTTATTATATTTCAATTTATATTTTATATTATATTTCAATTTATATTTTAAATTATATTTTATAAAGGTAATTGAGTAAACTACTATTCTTATCATATTATGCTGATTTATAATCCAACTCATATTCAGAATAAAAATTTCAACTAGAAAGAAACGATAAAATAAAATTATGAATTAATTTATTATATCATTTTAATTCACTTAATTCAAACATAATTTGATAATTTATTCCTATCATAATATTTTCCTCACTCAAATAAAACAACATTTAAATGGTAGGAAACGGGAATACAATAAGCTATTTTCTTTTACCACACTCCTAATTAGGGGTGGCCAAGGCATGTCAGCCATCATTCCGTCAAATGAGAAGGGGTGTACTAATTTGGTTTTGCGAATTGAAACTTCAACTCCATCCTATCGTTTGACGGATTGCAGGTCAACATGTTGACACGACAATGAAAAAACAAATAAAACATGATTTTTAAGCGAATTGGCTATCAAAACAAAAACCACAAAATTAGGCAACTAAAATTCAACCAATCCAATAATTATTATTAGATAAGTAATAAAACTCTGATTATTGAGATATACCGTGAAAATGAGATAATAGTGGTATAAATAATGACATAGCCAATAAAAAATAATTAAAAAAATAATTTTTTTTTTTAAAATTGAACTAATGGACGTCATTAAGCCGCACTATGTTGCTGTGTCGTTTTCCCACAAGTTCAACCATTTTGTCACCAAATTTCCAATACTCTCCATTGCACATAGTGTTTTTACCTATAAAAAACTGCATAGCATTTCCCATCACACGTATCACATTTTAATTTCAAAATGTGCCTAATTTGGATTTACCTTCAAGTTATGCCCCGTTGAATAATAAATATTATATACAAGATCATATCATGCTTGCATTGGAATTCAAGGAACAGGGGAGTCCTTAATACATGGGGTTCTTTGTTTTTAAGCATTGTATCACTACTTCACTTGATAGTGATGTGCCTTACAGCTTCTAAACTTTTTAGACTCTTCCACTTCTCATCAATTCATTATTGTGTTACCATTTACCACCTAATAAAACTATCTTATGAAATTAATCTTTCGTAACATTAGTACTAATAAAGACTAACACCAAATACAATGAATAAAGACTAACACCAAATACAATGAATGAAAATTTAAAAGTTGTAAATATCAAACGTTGTTCCTAATATATTAGGACTATATCAATTTAGTCCCCTACATAAATAATATTCTAAAATGATAAATAAAACTGTTCCCTTCATTGGTATTGTAGGGATAATAATGACATTAAATTTATATTGTCGGAGAGTTGTTTGAAACTAAGTGAACAATGTTAAAAATATATTTGACATGAGATTCCAAAAAAAGATTGACTTAATTAATATTTTACAACTCTAAATATCATAATTGTAATATTGATAATGTAGAATAAGAAGTTGAGTATTTCTTTAATTGAAAATGAGAATGTTAGTACAAGTTCCCTTTGAAGAAGCAAAATTAGGCTCTATATGAGAACATTGACTGTGGTCAAAAGAAGAAATAATTTAAAGTTCTGTAATCTGTCTTACAAGTTTTCCATACCAAAAAACATCAATTAATTATTTGTGTGGAATAAGCAAACTAGTTGAAACATGTTTTTTACTTACCCTTTTTTTCTAGATTTCTCATGATATATATAAACCTATGCTTAGGGATCCTATATACTGTTTATCCATATGCTAATGCATTATATATAAGTCTAGCATGTCAATGCTAATTATGTATTTTCAGAAACTTACTAACACCTATTCTCTTCTTTGGCTTCCATTTCTGCTGATTCTACCAAGCAGTGTTTCAGTTAATGGTGTTGAACAAAAGGCAATAAATTTTTTCTCCTTCTTCATTCCTTACATTAACTAAGATAAATTTGATTTTCTTTCAAATTTGAGCTATCTCCTAACATGTTAGTTTTTATGTTTTATTATTCTTTAGACAAAAAAATAAATACATATTTAGTCTTTTAAGTTTAGCTCAATTTTCGTTTAAATTATTTAAGTTTATTTTTTCTCTATTTGATCTTTAAGTTACATCACCATTCAGTATATTTTTGCCTATTCATTTAGATATCATTTGAATTGTTTGCAGGACTTCTACATTGTTTTTCTAGGAACTCATTCTGTTAGTAGAGAAGGAGCAGTAGAGGCTCATTTAAATATTCTCTCAGCTGTTAAACAAAGGTAGTCCATTTAATTTGTGAACATTTCTTCCTCCACACATTTCAAGCCTAAAATTACATAAAACTAAACATTGATGGAAGATCATTTACATTAGATCAAGTGCAACTACATAAGTGAGTTGAATACCGATTTTAATCTTAAACCTTAAGACATTGGGTTTGTGGGTCATCTTGCTTACATGTTGTTCAGTCTTCATTTTTCTAATTATTGTGAGACATCTAATTTACACATGCTTGTAACACAACACTAATAATTTAAAAAATGTAATAATTGAATGTAACCATGTGTGTCATATTAGACACCGACACATGTCAGACACTTGACACACCTTCAATCTAAAGTGTCGGTGCTACATGATAAAAGTGACCTATGTAGTTTATCTCTAGTCAAATACTTTCTAATTTTAAAATTAAATAAATAATCTTAATTAAGGCTGTAAAAAAACAATTGAATCACTCAAACAAACAAAAAAACAATTTGAACCATAGGTTGGTTCGATTCATGAACTTTTTGTCACCATTTGGTGTTTTCGGTTTAATAGTTCTGTTTTATGATTCTTTCTAAAACACTACTAATATTTAATTTGGTTCTGTTTTTGATTTTTTTTTTATGATTATAATATTAGTTAATAGTAGCAATTTGGTATAGTTCGGTTCACATAATAAATTCAATTTAAAAAGATAGAGCTAAGTTTTTTTATAAAGGTAGTTTGGGCTCATAAATATAGAGCTGATACACCGAACCATTATACCAATTCAATTCGGGAAAAACTTTTAACGGTTTGGTTAGAGTCCAATTCGGTTTTATCAAACTGTTATAATGGTTCAGTTCGGTTTTCTTTTCAAACCGAACCATGAACAGTGTCAGTGTAATCTTACAGAAATTTCTTTCATTATTTTGTTTTCATTTGTGACCCTTTTTGGTTTTAATCTTTGTATACTTAGCAGCCATGATGAAGCCAAAGAATCCATAGTATACAGCTACACAAAGAGCTTTAATGCATTTGCTGCTAAACTATCTGAGGATGAAGCCAAGAAGTTATCTGGCATGAAACTATTTTTCTCTTGCTCCTTTATATTTGTTTGAGTTGTACATGCAACTTATTTAGTCATTTTCTATCTTTTTTTTTTGTATGTGTAGCCATGAATGAAGTACTGTCACTATTTCTAAATCAGTACCGCAAGCTACACACAACAAGATCATGTTTATTGGATTACCTTTGACAGCTAAGAGAAAACTGAATTTAGAGAGTGACACAATTGTGGCTCTTTTGGATACAGGTTTATCATACCTTTCTTCTCATTTTAATTTTCTTTTTAGTATTTCCTTGTTCTTTATGATACATTTTGTGTAATGGTATTTCATGAATTGTTTGTGTTTCCATATTTGGGATGTAGGAATCACTCCTGAGTTTCATAGCTTCCATAGCTTCAAGGATGATGGATTTGGTCCTCCACCTGCTAAATGGAGAGGAACTTGTGACAAATATGTTAATTTCTCAGGCTGCAATAAGTAACATCCCTATCCTTATGTACACACTATGTCACTATATGACTATATATGTAATTTGTGGATTTAACATATAAATGATAGTGTCGAAAGTCCCACATCAGATGAAATATGGACTTAAAACGTATTTTTAAGTGAGCTAGTTCTCACATTTCAAGTCAGCTTTGCAGGTTAAGTTAGGTCTAACCCAAAATTTAAGATAGTATCGGATCCTATCCAAGATATGTTGAGCCACCCGCTGTCGAGCAACATCAGATGGTCTAGTCCTAGGTGTGACAGAAGGTGTGTTGTGAGTCCTACATTGAATGAGATATGACCTGCAAATATGTTTGTGAGTCCTACATTGAATGAGATATGACCTGCAAATATGTTTATAAATTGATTTTATCAATTCTAAGTGTTGAAAGTATATAAAAATATGGTTGCATAAAATAATTGTGGTGAAAATGTAAGTTTTAGTATGGCTTACTTGGTTAACATTATGTATTACATTCTCCTTGGCATCTACACTTGATGGAAAACTTGAAGTAAGATCATTGGAGCCAAATACTTCAAGCTTGATGGAAGGTCTGATCCATCTGATATATTATCTCCCATAGATGTGGGGGGAGGGCATGGAACTCATACAGCATCAACAGCAGCAGGCAACCTTGTACCAAATGCAAGTCTCTTTGGATTAGCCAAAGGGACTGCTCGCGGGGCAGTGCCTTCAGCCAGGTTGGCAATTTACAAAGTCTGTTGGAAACAGGATGGATGTGCTGATATGGACATACTTGCTGCATTTGAGGCTGCTATACATGACGGTGTGGATGTCATATCTGTTTCCTTAGGTGGAGAAAATGCAAATTATCTGCAGGACACTCTCGCGATTGGCGCATTTCATGCAATGAGGAAAGGCATAATCACTGTGGCCTCGGCAGGAAATGATGGTCCAACTATGGCAACTGTCGTAAATAATGCGCCTTGGATTGTCACAGTAGCTGCTAGTGGCATTGATAGGGACTTCCACAGCACTATAGAGTTGGGGAATAGAAAAAATGTTTCTGTAAGTTTTTTTTATTAATTTTGGCAATCACATGTTAACCAGAGTTATTTAACCATAATAAGAGAAGACTAGTTTTATTGGAACAATCTACATCATTGAAGTAACTTTACTTTATTTAATAGTCTTTTTTATTTATTTATTTCAATTGAGAAGACTATTTCAATAATATCACATTCATGTGTTCATATGATTTTAGTATAACCAATCTAACATCAGTGGCTTGTTAAGAAATACTGTGATGAAGATAATGTGTGTGTATATAACATTGAGAGTTATGCAGGGGCTAGGAGTAAGCACCTTCAGTCCAAAACAGAAACAGTACCCTCTTGTTAATGGGGTCGATGCAGCGCGAGACGCTTCGAGCAAGGAAAATGCCAAGTAATTTTCGCGTAGTTTTTCAATAATACCTGACTAAGTTTTCATTGTTAACAAAGAAGATTTTGATGCATTGACAGGTTCTGCTTGGAAGATTCCTTAGAGCCAAATAAGGTGAAAGGAAAGATTGTTTACTGTAGATTTAAAACATGGAGCACTGAAGCTGTTGTGAAAGCAATAGGAGGCATTGGTACTATAGTTGAATATGATCAATTTCTTGATGTTGATGAAATATTCATGGCTCCTGCTACCTTTGTGAATAACAGCACAGGTCAAATTATTACCAACTATATACAAACTACAAGGTAAACATGTTCTTCTTTGTTCTCTAAAAGACCTTTAAGGTCTTTAATTTGGTACTTACTAATCATCCTTAAGCAAGCTAATAATTGAATGTTTGCTACAACCAATACTTTTCTACTGTATCATTTAATAACATAGATTTGACATAAATTTATTGTTCAACAAAGATCACCATCAGCAGTGATAGATAAGAGCCATGAAGTAAAAATACCAGCTCCATTTGTTGCTTCTTTTTCATCTAAGGGTCCAAATCCAGGATCTCAGCATGTTTTGAAGGTACCAATAGTTGCTAATTTTCCTCTATTTTGTACTTGGTGGATTTTTGTGTCTTTTACTTCTTGCACATTGACCCTAAAGCTAGTATTGTGCTCAATAATCTCTTGGATGCAGCCTGATGTAACAGCTCCTGGCATTAGCATCTTGGCATCATATACACTTAGGACATCAATTACTGGTTTAGAAGGGGACACACAATTTTCAGAATTTACACTAATGTCTGGTACTTCAATGTCATGCCCTCATGTTTCTGGAGTAGCAGCATATGTGAAGTCATTTCACCCAGATTGGAGTCCTGCTGCAATCAGATCAGCTATAATTAGCACAGGTGAAAAGTTAAAGATTATCATTTTAACTTCCTATATATAGTGTTTATTTGTTTTTTCAACACATCCAAAATCGACAAAACTTTCTGTCTGCGGGTTCGGTAGCTAAACTGATTTGAGCTAAAGATTAGAAGAGTTGGTAGATTTAAAGTATTGGGGTTCAAACCTTGAAATAACAACTAATATATACTCCCACTCTAACAAAATATAAGCAAAATTAACCACTTACATATTTATATTTACTAAGATAATTAGTTATTCACTTTTATTCTTGTTAACCTTATTTAAAAGTCAACTTCATCACATAAACGACCCCTTCATCTAATTTAATTGCATAGAAAAAGTGGACATTAAATGAAGGACATTTTTGGTGTACTATCATTAAATAAGATGAAAAGAATCACTTTTTGCTTATACTTTGTTACAGAGGAAGTACTAACATTTATATAAAAAAAAAAACTTTATGTCTCTAGTCATAACTTGTTGTGTTTTGAGATAGCTTAACTTGCGTACATTCTTTATCAAGCTAAACCTATGAGCCAGAAAGTTAACAAGGAAGCAGAATTTGCATTTGGTGCTGGTCAAGTTAACCCAACAAGAGCTGTGAACCCTGGTTTAGTCTATGACATGGATTACTTTGCTTATATCCAATTCTTATGCCATGAGGGATATAATGGTTCCACTTTATCAATACTAATTGGTTCTCCTATAAATTGCACTTCTTTGCTTCCTGGTATTGGCCATGAAGCTATTAACTATCCCAGCATGCAATTAAGTGTGAAAAGCAACACAGAAACAACAATAGGAGTTTTCAGGAGAAGAGTTACCAATGTAGGTCCTGGACCAACTATATATAATGCCACCATCAAATCTCCAAAAGGAGTGGAAATCACAGTGAAGCCAACTAGCCTCATTTTCTCTCATACCCTTCAAAAGAGGAGCTTCAAGGTAGCAGTGAAAGCAAAATCTATGGCAAGCATGCAAATTGTATCAGGTTCACTTATTTGGAGAAGCCCCCGTTACATTATTAGAAGTCCTATTGTTATCTACAGTCCATAAAGTTATAACTAGCAGTGGCCAAAATCAAGCTTGTAGCATTACATTCTTTCGATTCTTCTGCTTAATGTTTTCATTTTGTTCATCACATAGCTCTTGATTTGTTGGAGTGTTTACTGGCATTTGATCCTAAGATAGTTGAAATGGAATCTACCAATTTTTAGTATTTTTATTATTATTATTAAAGAAAAAATAAAGGGAACACAGTGATTTGTTGGACTTGGCTCATGTGAAAAGAATTTTGTTTTGTTTTGAAATCTCTAATAAAATAAAAGTGAAAAGTCTCATGCTTGAACAGGGAAAAATGAAGAAGTAAGAGGCAGCCATACAGTAACAAGAGAAGAAGAAAAGAAAATTGACTTATGGTGATGGTAATAGATGTGTAACAATCTTGTTCCGTTTGATCTACAATTTTACTTTGTTATTTCTACCATTGAGTATGTTCTTTTAATATATCGTCTTAGTAGTTTTACCTTATCTGAGAGTTAATTTACAATATCCACTTTAGTAGAAGATTGTTTGTTATTTGTTTGGTTTCCACCTTTTGTGATAGCTATTGTTGAATGATGTTCCCTAATGCTACTAGAAAGACTTTAATATACCTATCTATTATAATATATTAAAACAGAACCCTAAATTCTATTTACGACAACTCATCTTTATTTATATCATATCCTCTAATATTTGTCAACTAAAAAAAATTTGATGTGACAACTTCTAAAGCACACTATGTTTTCATCTTCTACTTCCATTATGTGTTGTTTCTTCAATATCTAACGCAAACATTTTCACTTGTCCATTTAAGTACAATTATTTTATACATTATACAACTTCAACTTTAACTTATCATTCAATGACTTATCAATACACTTAAAAAATTCTAATTACTCATAACAAATTTCATTTTAATAACTCATACAAAAAATACAAACCATCCAGCATCTTCAAATCATCGCAATGTAAGTTTGACTACATACACACATCAAGATCTATATTTTATTTTTCAACCACTCTTTTGTAAATTTTCAGTTCAAACAATGATAATGAAGTTATGAAATGTAACCAAACTACAATTTTTTGTATGACACACTTTTAGTTCACATATACTTCAATAATATTATTTTTCTACTGTTAATTATTGTTCAAGATCATATATCAATATTATTGCATAGAAAATTAGTTTTTTTTGTCCATATTTTGAATGTGTCTCACATAACATTTTTTATTTTTATAATTAAAAAAATACAAAATCATAATTGAAAAAAATGAATAATATTCAATATTTGAAAAATGAATAATTTTTAACTATTTCATTATTCACTCGAAACTTTCTATGTCTTAAACATTCACAATTTTTTTTTTTCTATAATTTTTTCAACCACTTTTGAAGTTTTTTAACCGTGCCAAAGAATTATTTGAAAATTCTAAACCACACAAGAATGGATTGTTTCAATATTTTAGATTTAATAAATTATCACTCGCGAATGAATATTATAATATATCACAAGACACACAATATTATTTAGTGAATGCTTAGATTGACGGTGAGATTGACAGAATTATGATTAATATAGAAAATTGAAAACATGAAAAAGTACATAAATTTATAAATATAATATTTTAAAACTTATATAAATTATATAAAATGAAGAAATATTGTAGCTAAATGTATAACTTTAATAATAAATAAATGCATAACTATTTAACAAATATATTATTAGAAGAAACACTTCAATGAAATCACACATTTAAAAAATATTAAAGACAAGAATTGCATATCTAAAGTTGTAAAACCTTATTAATAGTCTCATATTTCAATATACTTTGCATGAGTTGTATTAGTCAATAATATTTTACTTTTTCTTTTATATTGAAGCAAACATAGCTTATATATCATTATTCAAAAATATATTTACATTTAAATACATAAACACTTGAGTATATTCTACTAAAAAATAAAATTAACATTGCTTTTAAATTACATATAATTTTTATTTTATACTCACTAATATATTAAATTCTACCATATAACGCGCGAGTTAGTATCTAGTTAATTATTATAGTGGATGTTATTTTTACTGGGTTAAGTCCTATAATTTTTAGTCTCTCAATTTGAAGGAAGTTTTTCACGTTAAAGATTATGATTGTCTCATTTAATTTTCTACCAATTATTATTACTATGTGAAATTATTTAGATAGCTATATATGATTTTCCCAATAAAATTGTATCAAAGTTCGGTTCATTTAGTTTGTGCATTTAAATGGAAGAGGAAAATAAAAGTCTGAATATGATTAAACTAAACTATTCTAATTACACACTTTGAAAGACTCTCGTGAAAAACCTGCTATACAATAAAAATTTGTATGATCCTATTGAGGGTGATACTGTTAAATCCAAAGATAAATTTGACGCTGGCTAGAAGAAGATGAATAGAAATGTAGTGGCCTTGATCAGACAATGGTTGAATTTGAGTGTATATCCACATGTTGAAACTGAAATAAATGCTAACAAGATGTGGGAGAAATTAAAATATTTTCATGAGTGAAAGAATGTGCTAAATAAAACATTCTTGACTAGAAAGTTGGTGAATACGAAATACAATGATGAGGATTCAATGAAAAAACATATAAGTATTTTTTAGAATACAGTGAATCAGTTGACAACAACATATATTAAATTAGATGGTGAATTGCAAATATTGTTATTGTTGAGTTCCTTGCATGATACTTGAGAAATCCTTGTTGTGACCTTGATCAATTCAGCTCCACGTGAAAAGTTAAAAATGTCAACAATTAAAGATAACATGTTGAATGCAGAAGCTCGAAGAAAGGAACATGATTTGATTGATTCTTCCTCAAAGTCAAAAGCGCTACTGGAGAACATCAACCTTCCTATAGATATCCTCCACATGAGTATGTGATGATCATCTATAGTGGAGAGCCAAATTACTACCAAGAGGCTATTGCCAATGTTGATAAGGAAAAATGGTTGAAGGTCATACAAGAATAAATGAATTCCTTGCATGAGTATCACACATTTGATTTGGTGAAGTTGCCTAAGGGCAGAAAAACATTCAAGAACAAATGAGTTAACAAGATAAAGGGAGAAGAGAATAGTTCTCAACCATAATACAAAGTAAGATTAGTTGTGAAAATGTTTAATTAGAGAAATGGTATTGACTTTGAAGAATTTTTTTTCACATGTGGTGAAGATGTCCTCAATCAGAGTTGTACTTGAGTTAGCAACTAGTTTGAACCTTGAAGTTGAACAGCTTGATATGAAGACGATATTACTTCATTTCGATTTGGATGAAGCAATCTATATGGAGCAAGTTGAAGGTTTCGAAGTCAATGTTAAAGAGCAACTTGTGTGGACTCTAGCAAGCACCACAACAATGGGACACAAAATTTGATTATTTCATGGAGAAACATGGATATGGTAAAACTACTTCTGACCATTGTGTGTTTGTAAAAATATTCTCTTATGATGATTATACTATTATCTTGTTATATGTGAATGACATATTGATTGTTGGTCATGACACTAAGAAGATTCAATCTATAAATAAATATTTGAGCAAGAATTTTGTAATGAAAGACTTGGGTCATACAAACCAATCCTTAGCATGAGAATTACTCCCAGGAAAATGGTAAATTATGGTTGTCTCAACACAATTACATTGATAAGGTGTTATAGAGGTTTAACATGAGCAGTTACAAACCTGCCAATACTCCACTTGCTAGTCATTTTAAGTTGAATTATGAACAATTTCTTATAAGTGAGAAAGACAAAGAAGAGATGAAGAAGTTTAGTTGTGCATTCACATTTGGTAGTTTGACATATGCTACGTTATGCACGAGCCCACATATTGCTCATGTAGAGGGAGTTGTTAGTTGATTTCTCTCTAATCTTGGTAAAGATAATTGTGATGTAGTAAATCTTAGATACCTCAGAGGAACTTCTAAAGCGTCTTTATCTTTTGGAGGTGGTGAACCAATGTTAGATGGCTACAAAAATGCAAATATGACAGATGATTTTGATTCTAGGAAATCTACTTCTGGTTATATGATAACCTTTGTAGAGGGAGTTGTGTCTTGAAAATCAAGGTTACAAAAGTGTGTTGCTTTATCTACTAGAGTTAGACCTTAAGCAAGATAAGTTTGTGTTATTCTAGCAAGAATCCAACTTTTCATGGAAACTCAAAGCATATTGAGGTGCGGTATCATTAGATACGAGATGTACTGAAAATGAAGTTATTTTTAATTGAAAAGATTCATACCAATAAGAATGGTTCATATGTGATGATGAAAACCTTAAAAAAAAGATAGGAGTAGTAAATAAAGAGAGGGAGGACAACAATATGAAGAAGAAAAAAATAGTGTCGTGTGACACTAGCAAAGGAGATAGAAACTTGGTCCCAATAGTAATGGATGCATAACAAACTTGCTTCGTTTGATCTACAATTTTAATATATTATTTCCACCACTAAGTTGGTTCTTTCGATATACAGTGATACTAGTTTAGAGTTAATTTGAAATACTCATTTTTGTTGAAGATTGTTTATTATTCTTTGGTTTTCACCTTTAGGTGATGACTATTATTGTTGATTGATGTTTTATAGAGTTACTAGAAAAACTCAAGACTCTAGTTTTCCTGAACTATGATTTATGGTTTTTATGATATCACTTTGAGAAAAAGTTTTCTACGTTAAAAATTATAATGTGTTTGATAATTAATTTTCTGTCAATTGTTATTGTTGTGTGGAATTTCATTTTATTCTTTGCAATTATTTGCATTATTGAGATAATATTTAGTTTTACCTAACATTTTTGGAATATGTCTGAAATTGCACACAACAATAACAATTGACAGAAAATTAATTATCAGACACATTATAATTTTTATTTGCATTATTGAGATAGATATATTTAGTTTTGCCTAACATTTTTGGAATATGTGTGAGGCGTTATTTTCATTGCCCTTAAATGTATTGACATTACATAAATATCTTAATATCTCTTTTGTTAGTGATTTTGTTCCGAAAATATGTCTTAAGTTTTTCAGTTTAATCCCCAAATATATTTTTTATTGATCACTTTTTTTACATAATATTACTAATGAAAGCGATTTTGGAAATTTATTTGCAATTTTTGATATATTGAGGGATTAGAGTGACAATATTTTACACATTTACGAATCAAAATGATTATTTATTTAGTTATTATTTTATATTTTTTTAAATACAAAATATTTATTTGGTTAATTGATAAGAAATTGTATGTATAAGGTTGTTTTATATAAAATAAAAAATAATTAATTTTGTTACTTATAAAAAAGTTCATTGTATTGAGCAAACAAAATTAAGTTCATTGTTTTTTCTTATGATAGTATTAACATATCTGTGTCACATTTAGAATATTTGTGTCTTACATTATTTGTCATTTTATAATTATAAAAATGACTTATTTTCCATGCTAT
Organism: Cicer judaicum; assembly: GCA_037974835.1. Classification (NCBI taxonomy): domain Eukaryota; kingdom Viridiplantae; phylum Streptophyta; class Magnoliopsida; order Fabales; family Fabaceae; genus Cicer; species Cicer judaicum. The sequence goes on along the minus strand of JBBPBS010001102.1, from coordinate 8,865,131 downwards.
CGTTATTATTTATTAGAGTAGTTTTCAATATATATATGGTAGATTAATAATAAATTAGAGTATTACAATATTTTAGGCATAATATAAGATAAAAGTCATAATAT
>JBBPBS010001102.1:8825854-8859363 GCA_037974835.1 Cicer judaicum | reverse complement strand
TACATAAAACAAGAAAATCCTTAACTTTGATGTTTTTATGAAATTCATTGTATTTTTTCTACATACTAATTGACTTATCTCTCTGTCTCACATTTGTAATATAGTTGTCTCTCACACTATTTGTTATTTTATAATAATAATAATAATAATAATAATAATAATTTATTCTATTTTTTATTTATGGTACTGAGAAACACATCAATAATTAATAAAAAAAATTAATAAAATTATTATTCTCTTTATTTTATTTATCGTCGTTTTTATTGAATAAAATAAAATAAAATAAAACAATCATTTTAAGACACATGAAGTACAAATAAAATTTTAATGATTTATTACCACCTATTATATATCAATCAATCTAACTACTCCTTTAACTATTACTAGTAAAAACTTTTTATGAACTGAAACCCATTTTATTAATGAAATCAACACCATTAATCATTTATTTTTATGAAATATGCGCAACTGAAACGAGACATTAGTGTTTTAGTTGAGGATGTGTGGAAGTTTGGTGTAGATATTGGTTAAAAACTTAAAGGTTCTAAAAATGATTTGATTAAAAAAATGGCTCACATGGAACGTGAGGGATTTTGTTGGTACATCGTGAAGATCATTGTCCAATTTTGTTGTTAGATGATCGGGAAATTAAATGGGTCCAAAACCATGTCGTATGTTGAAATGTTAGGTTGATTTTGATAGGTATTATGAGTTTGTGAATGTGTAGTGGAAAAATATGGAATTCTCAAAATGGGGAGGGTATGTTTTGAAGGAGACAAAAAAGTGTCTTTATAAGGGGAGTTGTCTTCTAAGTTATTAAAATTACTTATGAGTAGATGAAAGTTGTTAGGTTAGTTACATTAATAACACTATATAAAAGTGCATTATACTCTAATTGTAAAAAAATTTAGCCTTGTGGAAGTTAAAAATGTTGATTGAATTGTTGGATCGTCACAATTTATATTTATAAATTATAGTCGATCTAATTAGTTGGTCTATTTAGTTAAAATTGAACTGTTGGATCGTCGAAATTTAAATTTCAAAATTATAGTCAGTCTAATTTGTTAAGATTGAATCGTCAGATCATCGAAATTAGAATTTCTAAATCATATTAAATTTAATTTCGATAATCCGACGATTCAATCTTCACTATTTATAATGCCTATGACTTTATATTTTAATGATTCATTGGTTAAATCTTAATTAATTAGATTAATTAGGACATCAAAATTTCGACGATCTAACGGTCCCATTAAATAACATAGAATCACCCTCAAAAACTATTTTAGAGTGTGTTTAGGATTCTAAATCTATTTTGAATGTTGGATGAAATGAGTTTTTTACTGTAGTGCTAAAATGATTATTCTTGCAAAAATGTGAGACTTTTAATGAAAGGAGGGCATACTGTTCTAAAGTGATTATTCATCTAAGTCTCAGTGAAGAAAAAAGAAGTAGAGAGTTATAATAAATATGGATAGTTAGGTGTGTTTATAAATTATGAGTTGTTTTTGTCACTTTTTGTATCTTGGGTAGATGTGTTTATGCTTGTGTGAAAATTTTCTGTTGTGGAGATTTTCCAAACATATTTTCCTCTTCTTTAAGTTGCTTGTTGGGATTTTTTTTTTTTTTGGGGATTAAAAGAAGAAATGGATTTGTAGAGTAAATTGGTCTCTGATTAAGTATTAATGGTAGTTGAAATTGATTTGTGGTTTGAATATAATGAGTTTTTATGTGTAGAAATGTGCTTATTTAAGAACTAGTTTTCATGAAAAGTTATAGTAACATTAATGATGTATGTTTGATTTTAAGTAAAATGATCTTATTTAAGTTTAGCATGTTGTTAATTAATGTTACAAGTTTGGATTCAAGTTTTGGATGAGAGGAATGGTAGGAAGTGAGAAAAATGCATATATTCTACTCGGGAAGTAAGGTCTTAAAATACGATCTTTGTTTATTTTATTTATTTATTTCTAATATATTGTTATTATTAGAAGGAACTTGTTACCTTATCTTGTTGACTCTAAATGGAACAATACTAATAAGCATATTATGAAACCTCCTATTTAATGTTCATTTTGTCAATATGAAACATGTTATTCTTATGTATATTTGTTGAGAAAATTTCACTCACACAACTATGATTTTATACAAAAACACATACCACAAAGAAAGAAATGAGAAAGTAAATGATTTTATGTTATTTGATATATTTTGCTTATATTCACGTAAACATATCAATAATTATATTCACTTTTTTAAATAAAATTATAATGATTTGTAATCTCTTATTATATATATCACTTTAAGAGTTACAAAAGAAATAAAACTTATTACAAAAGAATTTCTCAAGTATTCTCTCGCATATACACTTGCTCTTAGATGAGATATTTTGTCTTATTCTAAAAAAATATTAACCACAATTCTAATGATCTCTAGAAATTTTAATTTGATTATTCTAAATTGAATATGCATATTTTAATAATCAATTTTATAAGACTTTAGAATATTCATAATCTTTTTTCAACATTAGAATTCGACACTTTAAATTTTTTATTGGATTCTAGTACTATTTCTAAGTACATACTACAAATACAATCATGCATTATTTATGACACAAAGCTTCATTACGGACTTAAAAATTATTCTTAGATACTAGATCTTGAATCCGTGGGAAGCACAAAAACATATAATAATTTTGTAATAACTACTAAAAAAGCAAAACAAAAAATCAAACTAAAAGTGTAGCCTAGTAGTATAAATTATAATGTTAATGAAGCAATAAGAAGGAAGCCTAGAACTTGATCCTTGTTTCTAACAATTTTTTATATCCTCTAACAAACTAACTATTAATTGTTTTTCTCATTTTTGTTACACGAGTTTTAGAACACCAGTCTTAAGAGAGAATAACTATTTTCAATTTTAATAAATTGTCTTGTATCAATTATTGATACATTCACCATTATTTGAAATGTAATGCAAGCAGTGTTAAGTAGATTATACAATGAAAAAATATCAATTAATATTACATTTAGAATTGAAAGAGTAGTACAGACAAAAAAACACAAAAAAAAAAATTGAAAAAGTAGTTCATTGAGACTGTTTTACAAATTGATCACTAATGTGATTTGTAGTACACACACTAAAACATTTAAATTTTGTATTAAAAATTGTAACACCAAATTCCAAAATCACTAATCTTTACGGAAAGAAATCTAAAAAATAAGAAGAATCTAGATCCAGTAACTTCTAAAAGGCTAGCCAATAATAAACCCAATAATTATATGTATACATTTAATTTTGAAAGATTTATGTATGTTGAAACTTAATTGCACACATGTTACAGAGGCAATGACTGATCAATTACTACTTTATGCAATCACTATAAATAAATCCAATCCAATATTACCTTCAAATTATGAGTAAAACAATCTACATATGAAAGATATTTTATCATTAATTTAGATGGATTTGTTTTTTTACATCAATTTTGGTGGATTCATTACACAAACTACAAAATATGGCTTAAATATGCTCCAAGGATGTTTTGTTAAGTTAAAAAATTTATTGAAAAGAAAAAATCAGGGGGTGGGGTCTTCAAATGATGCAGGTTTTTCAGCCTTTGGGAAGAAATTATATATTATAACATTATTCTGCATATTATTATTATTTTTGCCTTAGAAATTACTTTCGTAAATAATCTTCATTGACTATAGCAGTACATGTTTGGCTAACATCTTTATTTTTAAACAATTTCTGCAAATTATCACTATTTTTTTAATAAGGGAACCATACTTAAGGTCAAAATCCTCGCAAGGGCCAGAGGCCACAAATGTAACGTGACAGAAACACACATGGCTATGGCCCTAACTAATTACTGTCAGGAAAAGTTTCCTAGGCCTCAAGCATTTTAAAAGTGTCCGTATTTTCTTAGGGCACTGACGCTCCTTGGGCAATGACCCTGACAAATAATCACATAATTAAAAAACAAAATCATTTGATATTCATATTAAAATTATCAATTATATAATTCTATTTATTAAAATTTATTTTTTTTAAAATGATTTATTATTTATTTTAAATTTAATTATTTTATTGTAATTAAATAAATTAATATAAATTTTATTAAATTTTCATTTTCAAATTTAATATATTTAAAATTATTTTTATTTTAGTATACTTAAAATTATTTACTATTTATATTTTAAATGAATTTAATATACTTTAATGATTTTAATATATTTTAATTAATTTAATATAATTTCAATTTGAATTTAATTTATTAAAATGATTAATGAGATGAAAATAAATTTTAAAATAAAGATAAATATAATAAAAACTTTAAATAATATTCAAATATTCAAAACAGAATTTAATGTCACAAAAAAAAAACTAATTATTTCCATAATAATCTTTATTTCTACCCTCATTCTGATTGTTGCTAAAATTTAACATCATTTAATGAAATTATCATGAACAAAATTTAAGGTATTGAGACTAACAGAAATATGAAGAATAAATTGTCTAAGTTGATTTGGAGCCATTGATGATTGTGCGAGAAAAATACAAATGTAGTGATGGTTGATTTAAATTAGGTCGATTATAATTATCATTCGACGACTATAATTAGAGCTGTAAATTTGACAAACCCCCTAATTATTGGCCCCAGCCCACATTTTGAAGGGACCAAAAAAATTAATAATTTAAAAGGCCCCATAAACTAAAAGCCCTCTAAAAATTTGTGGGCCTAGGAGGCCTATAGGCCCACTTTTTTTAAAAAAGAATCGATTTACTTTTTTTTTTGATAAAAAATGTTCGATTTTTTTTCGATAAAAATTTCTGAATTTTTTCGATAAAAAATTTCTGATTTTTTTTCAATAAAAAATGTTTGATTTTTTTTCGATTAAAAGTTTCTGATTTTTTTTTTTTGATAAAAAAATCTTAAAATTAACAAAATATTGGGGGTCTATGGGCCCTTAAAGCCCCCTCCCTTAGGCCCCATGAAATAATGGGCCGAAATGAAGAGGCCCCTTAAAAAATTATTTTAATAGGGGCCAAATAATAAAAGAAAAAAAATAAAGGGGCCATGTAGTTTGTGGACTTTTTTGACGGCTCTAACTATAATGTCCTTCTTGTTAGTACTAGGAAAAAGAATATTGAAAGGATGACACGACGAACGAGGAAGACGTAGTGGTTGCATCTGTTACTGATAATTATATTGAGGTAGCGCCATATGCTCCTATTGATAATTATATTGAGAAGAATATGAAGGTCAAGTTTGCATTTCTTTTGGAAATTTTGAAAATTACAAATCTCCTCTTTTAATCTAATCTCAAACTCTCTCCTTTTCTCCTCATAAATTTTCATAATAGTCTCAATAACTCTTTGCATCGATTCCTTATGTGCATGTCGCATCAATCACCGACTTGCTAGATGTGTTTGTTCCATCTCTTGTTTAACCATATCAATTTCAGTCTAAATTGCATCATGATATGATTTATCAATACTATTGTAGCTAGATGAAGACGTCTCAACATACAATTTTGCTGGTCCTTTTTTTAATTTACCATATAGGATACCAATATCGTATACACGACCTCTATTCTTTCCTCCAATCGCTCAATCCACTTGATTCACTCAATAGCTCTCATCTCCTTTGGATCAAGTTGACTTTGAGGATGAAGATTTGCATCTTTTGCACAAACTTCATCCATAGCTTTGAGTTACAATGAAAACTTTTTAATCTTCTACTCGTCTTTCAAGCTCCTTCTCCTAAAATAATATGAAACAAAGGAAAAAATAATTAAATAATGGAAGAAACAAATAAATAATTAGAAAAATAAAATAATTAATAGATAAATTTTATACCATTCTTCATCTAATTTTTTGAAAATTATCAAAATTTAATGTGTGAGTGTTTTTCCTGCTCTATTTATTTTTGTTGCTTTCTTAGATATTTTTTTAATTCATATGGTGTGACTATCAGAATATAATCTTAACCAAACATAATGCTTCCATGTTTGATTATCTGATTGATGCCGCATTTGATAATTTGAATTTCTTTTATTTCCATAAAGACATGTCATTTTGCCAGCAGTTTGCATTGATAAAAAATTTCTCTAAAATCTTGATACAATAGGAAAGTAAATCATTGATTTCCTTGGAATCAATTTCTCTCCTCTTGTTGTATTTTTATTCGCACAATATCTTGGTTTTTGATAAAATTTATATTCAAATAGGTTAGCATCTTTTGTTCCAAACTTCTTGTTGTAAAATAAACATCCATTAACAGTGTATATTTAAATTTAATCTCAACTTTGACACTAACTTTTCAGCATTATAATAGCTTGTTACTAAAGTATTATTTCGAATTGGGGTTGCATCCAACATCATCTTGGTCATAAAATCTAAGCACATTTCGGGAACGCGAGATTGAGACTTTAGCCCTAAAAATCTAATACGCATGGATAACATGGAGTTAGGAGATCCATCAAATAAAGGTTTATTTGTCTTTGTCAAAAGTCTATAAAATCTTTGAGCTTATTCTTTTGGGAGTTCATCTACGTTGACATAATATTGTTCATCACATGACACAATTACTCCTAGAGCGTCAGAAATCATATTTTATCGTTGATCGAAGTACTCTTGATGAGTCTCAACTAGTGGACTGATACTACTAGTTGAAGCAACTGTTGAATTATTTAGAACATTGAGAGTCAGGGGAGTCGTTTCACCATTATAAGTCCAAATTGAATAATTAGACATAAATCCATCATTATAAAAATTATTCCTTATTAGATTTTTCTATTTTCCATACTTGTACAATAAATATTTCTTACACGGATATCTAATACCACATTCCTCCTTAACAATAGTTTGGCGGCATGTGACTTCTAAAAATTCTTCAACCTCAATTATAAATGGCCGCTTGATATCCCTTCTTTCGGGATAGTTGTTATCGTAAACCTAATTGCGATTCATTTTATGGTAATACATACATATATATTAGACACGATAATCAAACTTACGTCATTTCACATACATTTTTGATAAGCTTCTATCTCATGCAAAATCGAATAACAAAAATTTATTATTTTTTTATTATGTATACTTTTGACAAAATTTTGATAAAATTTCGTTTTGGTCTCTAAGTATGCAAAATGATTGCGATATATATATATATTCAAATATGCACTCAGAAAACAAAGAAAAATGCATGTGACCAAAATTTTATAAAAATATATATATATAATAATAAAAATTTAATAAATAATTAATATTCTAATATTGTTTTTTTCATTCTCAAACTGATTAAACTTAGACAATTCAAATTTAATATATATCTATATATATATATATATATATATATATATATATATATTAACGAGCATAACTCAAAAACAAAGTTTACTTACTCAATAATATATAATACACTTTAAACGGAATACTAAATATTCAATAGGCATGGCAACAAGAAGGCGCGGAGCGGTTTTTGTCTCCTCCACCTCCGCACCTGAGTAGTCCGAGAAACTCACGTCCGTCTCTGCTTCATAGCGGGTGTAAAATTTATACACTCATCTCCGTCTGCCACGGATTTCAGGTTTACCCACCCACACCCGCACCCATTCATATATATATAAAATTATAAATTTAAAAATCATATCTATTATAATTAAATAATTTTTATTAGAGAATAATAAAATAAAGTAAAATATTTTCTATATAGATAAAATTATAATTTTTAATGTTTAAAAAAAATATTAAGTATATTAAATATGTATATATAATTTAAAAATTACATTAATATTAGTTTTGAGCCGGGTTCGAGTGCGGGGTGGATGTCACCATCTCCAAACTCGTCTCCGCCCCTGAATTTTAATTTCGGGAAAAATCTGCACCCGCACCCAATTAAAGCGGGTTTTTTCCGCTCAAATTAAGCGGATTTGAATGGATATCCGCTTGTGCATGTTATTATGCCATTCCTAATATTCAGTCACGATAATTGATTGCAATTTTTTTAATTAAAGCTTAATTGTCCTTTTGATCCCTTAAGTTATTGTGAAGTTTCACTTTGTTCCCTTAAGTTTTATTCATTTTATTTTGGTTCATTAAGTTACAAATGTGAAAGACTTTGGTCTATAGAGTTATTTTCGTTCCATTAGTCTCTTAATTTACAAATGTCAAACACTTTTGTCACTTAAAATAAAAACATAATATATTTCAGTTATTTCTAAAAATATCTAACAATATAACTTAAGAGATCAAAGTGTTTAAATTTTGTAACTTAAAGGATTAAAACGAAATAAATAAATTAAAAAAATAGGGTCTCTTTCTTGCCCGAATATTTCAACTATTTATTCACAACTTACATTAAACAAAAAAACATAAAAATATATTATAATATCATAACATAATATAAATGTGAAAATAATTTAAATTCGACAACAAAAGTTTAATCTACGGTTCTTTAACACTTAATTCACCCAAAATTTAAATGTGAAAATAATTTGTTTCTTCATAATTACATATGGAAGCAATAGATCCATTCAATCCTTCTATATATCACCGATTCTAAAGGTAAATTTGTTGCAAATAATTTTTTATTGTAAAAGTCAAATGATAACATAGCCTTTTCAAACCCCTACCAATGACACACTTCATTCAAGTTCACCTGAGACCTACATGGCCAAGGACTAGACATATCAACGTCATTGAGTTTATTTTAAGACTATATATCTCCTAGAAAGGGTCGTATATTGCTACTTGTCATCCCTCCCAAAAAGAGTTATCATTCTCAAGCATATAAACTCAATTACCATTAATAGGGACGGCAATGGGTAGGGTTTGAGTAGGGTACTATAGTACTCGTACTCATACCTGCAGTTTAAAAAAATACCCATATCCGTGTCCGTACCCTCTTGGGTATCAACTTTAATACCCGTACACTTACCCTCTAGGTACCTAAGTGCTCGTACCCATAGCCATTACCCACATTTTAATTAAAATAGATCCATCAATAAATATTATTTTGTGATTAAATTTAAAAATTATTCAAATATCATAAATCCAATCATAAAGTATTATAAACCAAAATATTTTCTAACTCAAAACATTCAAATGAACACTCATTACAATACATCAAATATCCATAATAATATTTTATGAAGTTGCAACTCTTACGACAATATTATTTAACATCAGTAAAAACAATTTATAAGAAGTTGCAAGTATAATTATAAAGACACAATTAATAAGATATAACTCTTAGTTATAAAGTCACAATTATTTAACTATTCATCATAATCAAATTCTTAAAAAATTTACAAACGTTTATCTTTTGATTTGATTATAAATATTGTAATGGTTCAATGATATTAATAGATATTAAAATATAAAGGAAAACAATTAATTAAACTAAACATTAATATAATAAATAAATAAATAATATATTTATATAAGTGCTGGTGCAGGGCGGGGTGGGTACTATAGTACCCATACCGGCACCCATATCCACACTCATACCCGCTAAATTTTGCAGGTAATTACCCGTCCCCATGCCCATACTCATTATGCGGGTTTTTACCCTACCCATTGTGGATTTTTTTGCGGGTACCCATTGGGTCTGTGTCTAATTGTCATCCCTAACCATCAAAGACTACAAGATAATAAACATTCTAAATCAGTTTAAAGTCATTTCTAACATGGTCATAATAGAATGAATCATGACCAGGGGATCTTTTAAAGAGTGGGCAAGGGCTACGGTACCCCTATATTTAAAAAAACAATTATAGGTAATAAAATAAATTATTAAATTAATAGTATTAATTACAAAAATATCCCTCAAACTTTTGAGAAACTAACCTTTTCAATTTCTACTATCCGGCTACCCTTCCTCTTTATTAAAATAATAATAATAATTACTAAAATATCCCTCAAACATTTATGGTTTTGAGAAACTAACATCCGCCTTTTCAATTTCTTCTCTCTGTGTCCCTCCCTCCCTCTCCCTCCTATCCTATTCATATCAGTTCATATTGTTCTCTGCCGCTTCTTCTCTTCACTTGAACCTCTCCCTATCAACGTAGCTTTTTGGTAAGTAATCAACTGAAATTTATTGTTACTCTATATCTAACATTTAAAATTTATCTTCAAAATATTGACATATATTTTAAAACTATCATGAAACAAAAGCTAACCAATTAAAAAAACATTAATACACAAGACAAATAAATTACAATTAACTTCATTATGTATATAATTCATATTTGAAACAAAAGCTCCCCACAGATAACTTCATTATTGTTGTTGTATATTATTTTTATTTTACAATATATGTGGTTTGTCTTTAACCTGAGTTTGACATATTCGTATAATTTTTTTATATCATGTTTGATTCTTATTTATTTTACAGCATAATTTATTATTAGCATTATGTAATTTATGTAGTAAACTCCACTAAATTAAAAAGTATTTAGTTGTTTACTATTGGGATTTTTTTTCACGTAGATTTTGATAGAAATTACATATAAAATAAGTTTTCATGAAGAATTTTCTGCAAATTTTCTTTGGAAATAATTATTTTATGAGAATTTCCAGAATCTACAGGAAATTCCTATCAGACTTATTCTATAGTAACAATGTTGAAAAATCTGTAGCAAAAAACAAAGTTACAAATTGAAAATTAAATTAATTTTTCATGAATCATGAATGATAATAATGTTAGATTAATTATTTAAAAGATAAAATAATTGTAAATTAGTTTATTAAAATATGGTAATGGGTCAAACTATATGTGACAACTAACAAATACAAGTCTACAATAACGTAGGAAGAAGTTGAGTAAAGTTAGTAAGCTTATGACTGAGTTATGTTTATCCCCTTGCATAGTAATATTAACATCTCTCCATGCATCCCTTATGTATAATTTAATTACCATATAATTGCAAATATATTTCCTTTCCTACATGAACCTCTCTGTTTTATATATCTCATATATCATGTTTTATGTTTTGTGTTGTGTATTTTAGTTAATTTATGAATTATTTTAATTAATTTGTGTATTTTTTTAGGAGTGAAACAATGTTTAAACATAAGAAAATTGATGCATTTTTCAAGAATAAAGTTTCCGACAAAGTTGAAAATTGCAAAGCTTCAACATCAACACCTAAAAAGCATCCTTCCAGTGATCAAACAATTCAACCTGATGAGCAGCCTTGTAAGATTCAAAAAATCACCGCGAATAAATTTGATGTCAATTGTTTAGAACGTGACCCCGGAAAACGTCTCCAAATTTGGGAATACCCGGTGAATCAAAGAGATGAAGTTCAAAGAACCTATCTTACTGGGGTCCCTATCAATGTGTAATTGAAAAATATCCCCTAAATGAGACAAACATCCAAGACGATTTCAAACATCTTGGTTCAAAATGTTCCCTTCATGGCTAGAGTACTCTCCCGACTAATGATGCTGCTTATTGTTTATTTTGTTTTGTTACTTGTTTAAAGCATGGAGAAAGGTCAATGCCGGAAAACATTGTGTTATTCTTAAACATATTGGAGAGAGTCCTTGTTCGTTTCACAATAATGCAATTAAAGCAAGTCAAGACTTGTGCAATCAATCTATGTACATCATAAATGGCTTTAATGTGCAGAGTGTCGATCTCATCAGCAAAAATAGACTTCGTCTCAAAAGCTCTATTGATTCAATTTGTTGGCTCACATTTCAAGCTTCTGTTTTTCATGGCCACGACGAATCACTAGGATTAAAAAATAGAGGTAATTTTCTTGAAATGATCAAACTTTTAGCATCATACAATGATGAACTTGCAAAAGTATTGCTAGAGAATGCTCCATATAATTCAAAGTATACCTCTCCCAAAATTTAGAAGAAAATTTTGCATATCATGTCTAGTAAAGTGAAAAGCTATATCCGAGAATAGATTGGGGATTCTAAATTTTGCATAATTATTGATGAATCACGTGATGAATCTTTAAGGGAGCAAATGACTATTATTTTGAGGTTTATGGATAAAAATGGATTGATAGAAGAACGTGTTTTTGGTCTTGTGCATGTTAAAGATACTATGGTGATCACTTTTAAAAAAGCCATTTGTGATGTTCTTTCTCGGTATGGTCTTGATGTTTTAAATATCGGTGGACAATGGTATGATGGTGCTAGTAATATGAGATGGGAGTGAAATGGATTATAAACATTATTTCTCAAAGATTGTCCTTATGCTTATTATATACATTGTTTTGCACATAGATTACAACTTGCTTTGGTTACTGCTTCTAGAGAAGTTTTTCCTATTCATGATTTCTTTTCACACTTAACTTTTATTATCAATATTGTATGTTCCTCTAGTAAGCGACATGATGAATTGCAAAGTGCCATATTAGAGGAGATTTCAACTTTGTTGGACATTGATGTACTTGAAAGTGGTAGTGGACAAAATCAGATTTGCAATTTGAAACGAGTCGATGATACTCGTTGGAACTCACATTTTTCTTCTGTTTGTAGTATGATAAATTTTTATATTTCAACTTTTGCAGTTCTTCAAGATATTAGAAGAAATGGAACAGGTTATTCTACATGTGGTAATGCTAATGTTGTTCATAAGCTTATGAAATCATTTGAGTTTATATTGATTTTGCACATGATGAAAGAGATTGTGCTAGAAATGTAGTTGTCAAATAAAGATACATTGACAATAATTATGTTGATGTCAATGAAAAAACCAAGACTCCGAAAAAGTTTAAAGAATAAATAAGCTTTTTTTTTTTTGTTTGAAACGCCTAAAGTTAGTAATTAATTTGTTATGCTAGTATTTTTTTCCACTCCTAAGTTTGAACTTGAATCCTCCGCTTCTTTAACCCTTAGCACAAACCAGTCGAGTTACTCACCCACCCCTAATCAATAAGTTTCTTTAAATAAAAAAACACCTCAAAATTGTGTAATCTCAAAAGTGGATGTTCCTCGCAATCAAAATAAGGAATAGTAACATTTGTCTGTAAGGCAACCAATTATGGGTAGTTATGTAAAATAATATAATGAATTTTTCAATTATAATCTTAAATGAAATGATTGACAAGCACATGAAATTGAATATCATCATCAATGATTAAAATAGACACCAAAGAGTCTTTCTCGCAAATGTCATGTCAACCTATAAATTAATATTTTCATTGTTGTCATTTGTTATTCTCATTTAAAGTAGTTATCTTATCCTTAAGAGCAGTCCAAATGGAGGAATCAATGTCATATCTAATATACCCTTATTTTCTAAAAACCAATCTCTAAGAAGAATAGTTCAATGTCGACTAGAAGTGGTTAAGTCACAAGCAAGCTTAATAATAGTAGCATTATTAATGTCTCTCAAAGATATGATACCAAGATCACCTTCACTAAGAGATGACATATTTTATGCCAAACAACAACCATTTTCCTTTGCCTAATATCTCAACCAAATGAAGTTTTCAATCCAGTTATCTACATTCTGGAGAAGAGAAGTCAACCAATAATATGCATGGAAGCTATACATCAACATGTTTTGAATAACGCCTTTTACCAATTGAACTATACCTACCATGAAGATGAGATAGATTTTCAAAGCCATAAGCTTAGACTTGATTCAATCGACAATTAGTTGTAAATAACAAAACTTTAGAAATTCCTTTTAAAAGAGGTATTCAAAGATATATGAAAAAGGGAGATAACCAATAAAAAAAACCAAGCAAGTATTTTGTCTTCTAATGGAAATAGATCTAGGATAAATAGAAGATTAACTAGAATTAATATCTTGACTGGAGATATTGATATATCAATCAAAGAGACGTTGGAGATTGTTAACTTATAAGAGGCACCTAAAGAGGTGCAAGAATAATTGTAATCATCAAAATGGTAATGTTGAGAAGACTATTACTAGTAGTGCAGTTAGATTTGTCAATTTGACAAACTAGGGGCAAAAAAGTTTTATAAATTAAAAGGCTCCAGAAAAAGCAAGTTCCCAACACACAAAAAAACTCCTAAAATTTTGTTGGCTTAGTGGGCCTCTAGTCCACTCTTTCAAAAAATATATCAATTTTTTGTTTTAAATTTCTTTTTTGAGAAATAATTTTTTCCAATTTTATTATCAATAAATTTTTTTTGCTTTTTTTGGATATAAAATGATTTACAATTTTTTTTATTTGAAAAAAATATCGATTTTTCTGAGAATTTTTTTTTTTTTATTTTTCTAACAATTTTAAAAAAAAATTATTTTAAAGTTTTCGTAAGAACAAAAATATTTTTTAATTTTTTTTTCGATATTAGAGTTTGTTGTGGATTAATATAAAAATGTTGGTGATGGTTTTGATAAAGATTATAGTTAAGTTTTATAAATGAAATGATATTATCCTAGATGTATTTTTGTGTTTTCCCAACACCTTCAAATGGTATCAGAATTCAGTCTCTTGATTAAAAATATTAGTTTATTTGACTTGTACTGCATTTTTTTGGTTCAGTCCTATTTCCAAATCATTCTGATTTTTAATTCAATTTTTTTCTTTCCCCTTTATAATGTTATTATCAATTGTTGTATATCTTACACTGAATCAACACACAGTACCAGCAAAAATGTATAATAAGGAAACCTCAGAGATCTTGGTGGTTAAGAATCATCAAATGAAGAAATCTCCATCAAGAGTAGCAAATATTTTATAGCATCACAGGCTCAATCCTCAAACACTAAAATTGACATCAAATATGATAAGAAAAACGGTTAAACATATCGAAAAAAATCACAACAATTAAAATTACTAAACAAATGTTTGTCCATGATGTAGTCAGAAGTAGCTGATTTTAATATCATATATGAATAATATCAATGATATTCCGTCAAATTTATCATCCTTCAACATCATATAAAAAATAGTAAAATTAAAAATACAAACAAAACATTAATATTGCGTAATTATAAGAGCAGAAAAATTATTCGGAAAAAAATAAAAATGAGAAAATTAGAATAATAGGGCTCAGAGAGTTGCTTTATGTGCTCAAAGATGAATCTTACGATTCATCTCATACAAGAGGTGTCAGAATATACAGCACTCATCATCTTCGCCCTTTTTCGAACAGAAATTAAACAAAAACTAAAATGAATTTAGAATGAAAAAAATACAACTGAAAATGGCTGCCGCTACAACTATGAAACTGAATGCGTCTTGGATTTTGAACATTCGTAGGCTTGCGATTTTTATAGAGTTTTTGTTAGGGTTATTTTTAGTTTAGAAAACACGCTAAACGTTTGGGCTTTAATGGGCCGGGTCTTTTTGTTAAAAAAGAATCGCAATTTTAAAATGTCAATTTTATTTTTGAAACTTTTTAATATTTTAAAAATTCAAATTCACCTTTTTTTTCATCATTCAAAGATTTTTAGATTAACTAATCTAAGATTTTAGGACCAATCAATTCAAATTTTTCACTATGTAAAAGATTTTTCGTAACTACCAAAAATATTTTTATAAGATTTCTGGTCCAAAACATTGAAATAGTAGTTTTCTGGTATACACTTGTATTTTTTTTATAATTATTTAATTTATTTATATAAATTATAACATATTTGAATAAATCGCTACTATTATTTGATAAAATATGTGTTGAAATTTTTAACGTTTTTGACATAGATCAAGTATGAATAATTATAATTAATATTAATATTGTAAAAACATATTGTTTTGACTAATAATTATAATTTATTTTATATTTTACTTCAAATATTTGATACACGAAAAGTTATTGTGAATTAGGTTAGAGAGATTGGTGTCAAAAACAAAGTAGTGGTTGTCATCACTAGATTAAATAAAGAGACATGAGAGTTAGGGAGGAGGAAAAATTAATATTATGTTGTGACAAATGAAGAAAGCACAAACGTGTTGATAATACAACTCGAAGTTCAACAACAACAGTGTGGTTGTCATTTTAAACTTACATAAAAATCATTAAAAGATAATTTACGATAAATAGTTAGAATAATTTGTGGATCAAAATCATTAAACATGTTAATTTATTTTGTCGATTTTATATCGACAAAAATGTTGGAGCAAAATACAAGCATTATGTCTTAAAGGATAGACAAAAGTTAGTACTGAATATGTGAAAAGATATTATGTATTGTAATAATGAAAAATAGTATATATCATGTGCTTGCACATGTTTGAGCAACCATGTGTTGATAGTCAAGTGTTTGTTGATTACATGAAAGAAACTTGGTTGACGCCTTACAAGAAAATGTTTGTTGAAGCATGGATTAATCGAATGATGTAATTGGAGAACACAACAACTAACATGAATGTAATGTCACTATAAAACTTCGAATTTGTAATTTAACTATATATTGTTGGATTGTTTCATGGTGACAATCTACATGTAATGATAAGGTTGACACTGATAAGAGTGTTGAAGAGTAAGGTGCGTGAACTTATTTTTTCAACCATAAATTCACTGTGTCCACCACCTAAAAAAATTAAAACCAAATGACAGGTGAAGAAGAGTATGTGTAACAAGTCGAAGGGGTATGACGTGTATTAAGACTCTTCTTACTCTGAGCATGTTAATACAACATATTGTGAAGATTTGGATTCTCAACCGTCTCAATCATCAAATAAAAGACATTATTATTCATCAAAAAAGTAATTATCTCGATCATCAATGAAGCAATCCTCTCATTCCTCAATACATCTGTTATTGAGACAATTTCTTGATGTTATTCAATTATACATTGATGACATAATTAATGTGATAGTGGATGGAAATTATGGCTATCAGGCTATTGCATCATTGCTAGGAAATGATGAAGAGTCTTAGTCTTTAGTTCGCCATTGTTTGGACGAAGATGTTTCTTCTCATATAAGTCCATATAATAGATTGTTCCAAAGACTCATTAGAGAAATAAGAGATTCTTTGAAGATAGCAAGCTTGCGTATTCAACACCTAGATAAATGGATGTCTATATCTGATATGGGTTATGTTATCGCAACAACATATAATATTATTCTAGTCACGTTTGGTCAGACATTTTTTACGATTTTCTTTCCTATGAGTGGTTCACATTCATGATCGACTTTTTCAAATTTTTTAGAGTGTAAATTTGTATGAAAAAATTATAAAAAAAAAATCCCGTTAAAAAAAAAAAAGTTTAACTCTTATGTATTGAAAAAGTGAAATGATATCATAATTGTAAGTGAAAACTTTTAATATTTATAGGAAAGTAAATTTATAATTTTCTTTATTTTTTAAACTCATAAGCCTTTTTTTTTTCCAGTCCGCCCTTCAATATACCACAAAAGTTTGGGTCGGATAATTTTTAAACATAGGGTTAGATGAGTATCTAATTTTTTTTTTTGACATTGATACTACATATTGCTCTCTGCTTCTTAGGATGGAAACCAAAAATTGCAAAGTTATAACTCTTTTTCAGTCTTTATTTTAAACAAGGCAACACCATCACATAATTAGTTTGACACCACGATGATATCTCAAATCAATCACATATCGTTTATAACACTAAAATATTATTAAAAAATAAAAAATTCTTGGAGAACTATAACAAAACTCAAAAA
This sequence comes from Cicer judaicum, assembly GCA_037974835.1. Classification (NCBI taxonomy): domain Eukaryota; kingdom Viridiplantae; phylum Streptophyta; class Magnoliopsida; order Fabales; family Fabaceae; genus Cicer; species Cicer judaicum. Next base: position 8,841,769 of record JBBPBS010001102.1, on the reverse strand, counting down.
ATAATCTTACAAGATATAAATTATTGTTTGAATAGTGTTTAGTAATTCATATGAATTATTATATTTTTTTATTACAGTAAATAATGTAAGATGAAAAATGCATCCCAAAGAGTTGTGATTGTTATATATTGTTGCAAATGAAATTAAAATAATAAATATAAATTAATAGAAAATATAAAAACCATAAACTTATGAACTTATTGACTAAATAACGTGACACATAAATTTAATGAAACATAAAAATTTTAAAAATTCAATTTTTTAACACATGATCAATGAAACATAAATTTTTTAGCTTTTGACACTTAAATTTTTTATTTAATCCACCTTTAGTTAAAAAATTCTAAAAATTTGTGAGAGAAATTAGTTTTTTTTTTATTAAAATAAAGATAACCATTTATTCAAATTGTAGAATACATGGATACAATATAATTTCAACTTTGCTAAAAATAAAAATGATAAATATGCGAACAAACTCACAACATCCAAATTAATAGCATAAAACGGCAATATGCCTATAAATATGACTATATTCAGGTGTTCAGCATATCTATGCACAGATGACGATACAAAAAGCATTGATTAAAATTTATAATGGATTAAAGCTACTATGTAAATTTGAAGTAAAATGAATACTCTATGAAAATGGAAAAACTAAAAAGCGCTACGGTAAAACGAAAAAAAAAAAACAAAAAAATATTGTACACCAACAACGATGACATCACAACAAAAATTAAATTTGTGTGGAAGCCACTCATTCAAAAAAAAAAATAATTTAAAGGGGTTATCTAGAACAAAAGTTGGTCTTAATCACCACCTCTTTAACGGAGAAAGAAGAGGAGAACTAGGATTTGAGATTTATGATAGGTTGTCATTACAATGTACTAAACATATATAAAAAAAATCATTTAAATTTATTTGATTTAAAAGTAGGATAAAAAATGAAATGAAATCGAAATAGTATTTGAGGACTAAAGATGAATAAAAATTTTATAAAAACAAAACATTAAAATTTTAGTGACACTTAAAAATTATTTAACCCTTTTTAATTTTCCTTTGCGCTAGCGTATCATAATGTAAACTTCATGGTTTATATTGCAATACTATACTTGTTGCTGTTCTTCTTTTATTTTTCCCTTGCTTATTGAAACATATTCTCATAAAAGTTATCAAGAATGATAGTGTCTTGTGGATGTATTGTTGAGAAGCACTCTACCACTATAAATATACCCTCTGTATTGAGGCAATTTGTATGTTCAAGTTCAACATATAAAATAACTAGAATTGTTTCATAATAAGGCAATCTGTATAGTTTCCTCGTCAAAAATTGAATAAGCCACAACACATGACAGCTTAATACAAGTTTATGAGATTTTGGTGCTTTGGAGGGGATGGCTAAAAGCAACCACTTTTGTATCCTTAAGTTCATATATACAAACACAAAGTAACATTGTATGTGTTATTGAATATACTACTCCCACCCCAAATTAGTCATATGTTAAGTTACCACATACAAAACAATGTTTATTAGGAAAATAAAGTGAGCTTGATTCTCAAAACACTGCAGTCTAAATCTAAATGATCACATAAACAAGAAGTAATTAAAGTTGTGGACCAAATCAGATATCTTGTAAACTGGCCCCAAACACAGAGACAATCAAGACAAGTTGGCAGCAAATAATTTGTTTAGACTACAAAAACAGATAATTATTCATTCCTCCAAAAAGGAAGAAAATTTTCCTTATAAATTATAATTTTCGTAAAAATTGACCCTCCTTTGACCCCAATTTCCTCAAATTTTTTAGTTCTTAAATTAAACAAGGCTAGCTCATTGTCTTGTTTAATGAAAATTAAATTATTATTCTTCCCCGCTCCAATAGGACGCCTAACATAAGTTAAGGGTCCAACAACAAAAAGTTTAGTCCATGATTCCTTGACACCAAGTTCACCCAAAATCCATATGTCAAAATAATCCATTTCTTCATAATTACAAATGAAAGCAACATATTCATTCAATGTCATAAGGTTGTATTCAATCCTTTTAGATATTACATATGATTCTAAAGGTAATTTTGTTGCCGAGAATTTCTCATTGCTAAAGTCAAACGACAACATATATGTGTCTAACCCAAACCAATGACACAAGCCATTCAAGTTCACTTGAGACTTAATTATCCAAGGAATATGCACATTATCAATCCCATCGAGTTTCCTCCAAGAGTTACTTCTCAGACTATATATCTGCCAAAAAATGTCATATATCAACTCTTGAGGTCCCTCATAGAACATGTCATACAAAAGTTCATCTTGAAACCCGACCTTATCGATCTTCCAAATAGAGCCATTATCGTCATACTGATAAATGTGTTTTTTTATAGAACCTTTGGCACACCTAACATTCTGAATTAACTTATAGTCATCTCTAACATTGTCATAACCAAATGCACAAGGAGGCTGATTTATCCAGGTGTGCTCATATAGTTGAAGGTTAGAAGGAATGACCTTAAAATCCTTAGTAGTAGGGTTCCACAATAAAGCTGTTGCCCAATAGCTGTTAATTTGGTAGAGACAAAGAATGCCATTAACATCAGTAGAACCCAAAATGTTAATAGGTGAGTCAATCTTTTGAAAAAGAGGTGACCAATCTATACTCTCTCTATCCTTAAACCTATCACCAGATAGCGTGTACGATGCATCATGATAGCCAAAGTCGATTATTTGTGAACTTTCATTTAAAAGGAGACATGTGGTGTCATCGTCCTCATCATGTTTGGATAAGAAATTGGAGCAAAACATATTCATGAAATAAGGGTTTTGAAATAAAAGAGACCATGATTTTCGAGCACATGTGAATCGGTTGAGTGATTTAATAGATAATTTGGAGAGAATGGAGAAAGCACTGTCATCATGTATACGCGAAGTAATCATGAAATGAATTGAAATATGTATCTCTTAATGAGAAGGAGAAGGAGAAATCAAGACCAAAAGTTGCAAAGATAAAAATATTTTTCACTTTTTTTCTTAATACTACTATATACTATATTAAATATTATTAAGTCATTTTCTAAATATAATTTTATTGTGATACAATGAATATTAGAGTCGACTAAAGAATAACACATATAAAAAATAAAGCCACCCCATCCAAATATGAAAGGTCCATTTCTGATCTAGTATTCCAATATAATTGGATGGTGTAGTGCCATATATCACAATCTCACTATATGATTAGACCACTCAATTTGTAAAATGAAAGACATCAAAAGCCACTCTAAAAATATTCACAATTGAATGAAAGAGTCAATTTTAGAAGTTAATAGAAAACAAATCTTGCCGTCCAAGGTGTACCGAAGAATGGAGAATGAAGATGTATATGAGAGTTCACATATGTAAGTACATTGAATCTAAGAAACATTGACACACACCAATAACAAATGAAAAAAATAAATAAATTAAATACGATACATTTTTCGATGTCTAACAGAAGATACACATTCAACTAAAATGTTAGTGATACATAGAACTGAAACACAAAAGTCATAGAAATTAAGAAAATCAAAGTAGCTTTATGCTAACTGAAAGAACAAATTGCATGATACAAATTATCACATTTATAGAGTTATGAAATGCTCAAAATCCTAACTACTTAACATTAAGACAATTGAACATAAAACTAAGCACAATAAATACAAAATATTCTTTGAAGTTTGCTGAATCTCTGCTTAATGTGGCACACAATCACCATTCAATTTAAAGATTCGTCATTTAAGCAAAATTTAAAATTCGTGGATGTGTGACTGAAATAGAGATATCCCCGCAGCTTCAAAAAAAAATTCATGTTCAAGGATTAGCAACTGGCCCCAGATGTTTAGGAACTTTAATTTTTTAAACATATTAAATCAGAGAATTTTTACAATGAGATAATGAAAATGTTAAATTTTGACTATTAAACTATACATGAATAGTTATGATTATGAGTTATTTAAATGACACATAATCATTTTTAATTGGAAAATCCCTCTACTAAGTTTTATAAGATTTATATATATATATATATATATATATTGTAGTCTAAACAATTGACTTGTTTAATAGAAGATTCGAGCAATATAGAGCATATGAAGTGATTTTTTAATTTTTGTTTTGTATTGAAAGACTTAGATAATTTTCTATGGAAATTTGAAAATATGTTGCAAAAATATTAAAACTTATTTGAAACATGGTAATTCTTACAATGTTGATAGCGAAATTTTATTTTAATAATCAAAATTAAGTTTTTAGATATCGAGTTCTCTAAAAACATTTTATTGTTTTTCTAATACTTGCATATCTTAAAGAATAATATAAACTATCTCTATTAAAGTTGCATCTATTGAGAAGAATTTTTTTCGAAATTGAAATTGTTAAAACCTTAATTGTAATCTATAAAAATCAATCATATCTTATTAGCTTCACATCTTCATATGTGAGGACTATAAGTCTAAAAAAAATTCGCTTTTGTAAAGCGAGCTTAATTCCACTTCTATTAATTGCTTTTTTATATTTTTCAAACATTTTTTTGTTTATAATCTTTAATGTACTGTAGTTCATGATTCTCATTATCATAAATCATATATAGCACTAAATTATTTGGAAAAGTATTGACAACTTTGACTTTATTTCAATTTCATCATATTCTATTTATGACATATAGTGTTAAATTATATGCAAAATTATCGCCGAACCACATAAATCTTTATGTATTCTTTATAAATTTTTGTGTGGGTTGCTCTTGTGTGTTCATCAAAGATTTATGGGCATGTAGATTAATAGTTGGTAAGATTTTTCTCCAACACATTTAGATGCCAGATGATAGTGAGATGTGAGTACAAATGGTTAGAGTTGTTTGAGGGAAGAGAAGATTATATTATCTATTAAACTAGTCAAAATATGGAGACGGCCAAGATAAGTTGATAGGGAATAATTTTGTTTAGGTTTTGGATTGTGTGGTGCTATTCGAGTGAATAGTCTTAAATGATTAATAAATTTGAGTTATGAACAATTTTTTTTTGAAATAATTTGAGTTTGAATATTGATCGAAGCAACTTTTAATTATATTTTATTTACTTTTAGATCGAATTTTGAATTATTAGAATGACCGAAAAAAATCCGAAAACCATCCCAACTTTCATTAAGTCTATAGAATTTTTATTAAGACTTGAAGCAAACTCTAAATTAATAAGGTTTTAATAAAAAAAAACAGTGACCTTCTTAATAACTGTAAGACCTTTGAGGTCTCTAAATTAATTCTGCTAACAAAATATTTTAATAAAATATAAACGTCTGTTTTTTTTTTTTATAACTGTTTAATCTTATATATTAATATTTTTTTCAAATTTAAATATACCTAAAAAACAAATCTTGCTTTACTAGTTTGGCCCTTGCACGGCTCGGAAAACTGAAAGACTCAAGAGACACTGATGATTCAATAATTGAAAGGTCATTCAAAGAAGATAAATGATCACTCGTGCAGTTGAAACATAAACCATAAACCAAAACAGTGTTGAAATAACAAGAGTGTGAATCATGAAAATAAAATATGACAATTTTATTTTTCCAATACTTATAACCAATAAATTATGGGAAACTGACAAACCAATTTGTAAATAAATAACTTGATAAAATTCATCATACCATAAAATCCATGATCTATTGTATGATATTATTTTATTAAAAGATAATGTGGATGGAAATAACGAATTAATTATGAATATTAAATAAACATGAGAATTGAAAAGTATAAGCAAGATAATTATTTTATTATAGACTTTTGACTGATAAATATTTTTCAATTTTAAATTTCTTTGGATTCATGGTGAGAACAATCAAATGAATTGGTAAAAGAAGTTTCCTCTTAATTTTAATGGTTTGATCTAGTGAGTAAAAATACATGTATTATATCTCATTGCATGTTCAATCCTGTTAGTGTTATTAAAGTGAGATAAATATATTATCTTTATAAGTGTTCAATAAACTCTATAAATAGTTGTTATTGACATAAATTGTTAGATAATATTATTATATATTAGTAATAAGGGTATTTTAAACATTTCTATTTTTTTTGTATATATACTCATTGTAACTCTATTAACTATAGTTTTGTTCATTCTATGTTATGAAACTCTAGAGTGGTTGTCTATTGGTTGTCTCTATTCTTCTTCTTTTCATTGTTAACATGGTATCAAAGAGCTTTGATTGATTTTGGAATTGCGCATTCGTTAACCGTTGGATCGGGCTGATTTTTGGACAGCAGGTTCGCAAAATTTATGTCTTCATATTCAACGGTCGGATCGGCGAAACGACGTCTGTAGGGGGAGAAATCGTGTTCGCACAGGATCAGATTTATTTTGTCTCAGTGATTGTGTTTGTCGTATTTTTCTGTCATTATTTATTATGGCTGGTGCTAAAGATGATTCTCTTCAAGCATATTGAAAAGCACATTGTCCTAAATTGGGGAGAGCACATAAGAAGAATTTTAGGGGACCATTGTCCAATGTTGTTACTTTTGCTCCTCCTACCATTGGCTCTAGTTCTGGTTCTGTATACTCATCTGAGATTGCTTCCCAAATATCTGATATTGCAGAACAGCTTCAAAAACTTCTTGCCACTCAATCATATGCCATGTCTGCCACTTGTTCTAATGGTTTGAACTCCTCTGGTATGTCAGGTATATCTCCTTCTATATGGATTCTTGATTCAGGAGCATCTCATCATATGACATACGATGATAAATCTTCTGTGTCTGTGAAACCTGTCTCGTCTGTGTCGGTTATGACTGCTGATGGCACTCCTATGCCACTAGCAGGCGTTGGTTCTGTCTCCACACCTAACATGTCTCTGTCTGATGTTTATTATATTCCTAATCTTACTTTGAGTCTTGCTTCTGTTAGTCAAATATGTGATCTCGGTTATTCGGTTATGTTTTCTTCCACTTCTTGTTATGTGCAGGATCCACATTCTAGGAGGCTGATTGGGACAAGTCATAGAAAAGGGGGACTTTATGTTTTGGATGACCTGCGACTCCCAGATATTGCAACCTCAACAACAACTGATGACTTATTATCTAGTTTTCGCTTGAATTTCTTATCTTCTAGTTTTTATTTATGGCATTCCCGCCTTAGACATGTTTCTGCTTCTAGATTAAAATATTTGGCTTCTACTAGAGCCTTAGGAAAGTTGCAAACCTGTGATATCTCAGATTGTTGTGGTTGTAAACTTGCTAAACTTCCAGCTTTACCGTTTAGTAAAAGTGTTTCTGTTTCACATGCGCCCTTTGATTTAGTTCACTCTGATGTTTGGGGTTCCTCACCAGTTCTCACCAAAGGTGGATCTAGATATTATGCTTCATTTATTGATGATTACACTCGTTATTGTTGGGTTTATCTTATGAAAAATCGGTCTGAATTTTTTGACATTTATCATATGTTTCGTGCAATGGTCAAAACTCAACATAATTCTGTTATAAAGTGTTTTCGTTGTGATTTAGGTGGTGAATATACCTCTAATAAATTTTCTGAATTACTTGCTTATGATGGTACCCTCCACCAAACATCTTGTACTGATACTCCTCAACAAAATGGAGTTGCTGAAAGGAAACACCGTCATATTATAGAGACTGCTCGTTCTCTTTTGTTGTCCGCTTCAGTTCCTAGTGAGTTTTGGGGAGAAGCAGTTCTTACTACTGTTCATGTTATTAATAGAATTCCATCCTCTATCATATCAGGTTTGTCTCCCTTTGAAAAATTGTATGCTTCTACCCCTGATTACTGCTCTTTTGAAATTTTTTTGTTCTACTTGTTTTGTTCTTCGCCCTCAAGTAGAACGCAATAAGTTATCTTCTCGTTCAGCCATGTGTATTTTTCTTGGTTATGGGAGTGGTCAAAAGGGTTATCATTGTTATGATCCTCATGCAAGAAAACTTTATGTATCTCGTAATGTTGTTTTTCTTGAGCACATCCCTTTTTACTCTATTTCCTATGATTCTCAAATTACTAAGAGTTCTGAACTAACCCATATTGATCCGTTTGGTCCTAATGATTATGTTTCTAGTGATTGTAATGTTGAGAATTACAAGACAAATACTAATACTCCACATGATAACATCCCTCTTGTCCCCCCGGCTGTCCAACCACCTCCTACAATTGTTGATCCTCCTCGTTACCCCTCTCGTCAACGTAAGTCTACCCAGTTACCTGATTTTGTCTATTCCACTTACTCAACTTCGTTTGTCTCTTTCTTAACCTCTATTCACAGTTTGTCTGAGCCCTCTTCCTATAAAGAGATTGTTCTTGATCCTCTTTGGCAGCAGGCTATGGCAGAAGAACTATCTGCATTGCACAAAACCAATACTTGGGAATTAGTACCTCTTCCTCCTGGGAAACGTGCTATTGGGTCTCGTTGGGTATACAAGATCAAAACTAAATTTGATGGGTCAATTGAGCGCTACAAAGAACATCTTGTTGCTAAGGGTTTCTCTCAACAATATGGTATGGATTATGAAGAAACTTTTGCTCCTGTAGCCAAGATAACCACTATTCGTACTCTTATTGCAGTTGCATCTGTTCGTCAATGACATATTTCCTAAATGGATGTAAAAAATGCTTTTTTAAATGGTGAGCTTCATGAAGAAGTCTATATGGTCCCCCCACAAGGAGTTTCTCATAATCAAGGGGAAGTATGTAAGTTAAAAAAGGCTCTATATGGTCTTAAACAGGCTCCTCGAGCTTGGTTTGAGAAATTCTCTACTGTGATCACTTCTCTTGTTTCCGTTCTAGTGAACATGATTCTACATTGTTTATAAGGTCCACTACTTATGGTCACATTATACTTTCTCTGTATTTTGATGATATGATTATTACAGGTGATGATGTTAGTGGAATCAATGAGTTGAAATTGCAGTTAGCCAAACAGTTTGAGATGAAGGACTTGGGAACTCTTCGCTATTTCTTGGGGATTGAAGTTGCCTACTCTCCTAGAGGCTACCTTCTTTCTCAATCAAAGTACATTGCCAACATTCTTGATCAGGCTCGTCTTTCTGATACTAGAGCAACATATACTCCTCTTGAGTTGAATGTGAAATATGCTCCCTCGGATGGTGTTCCTTTACCAGATTCAACTTTGTAACGTACTTTGGTTGGCAGCTTAGTGTATCTTACGATTACCAGACCTAACATTTCTTATGTTGTTCATGTTGTTAGTCAGTTTGTTGTCTCTCCCACTACAGTACATTGGGCAGCAGTTGTTCATATTCTTCGTTATCTTCGAGGAACTCAATTTCAAAGCCTTCTCTTTCCATCGTCATCCTCATTAGAGTTACGAGCTTATTCTGATGCTGATTGGGCTGGTGACACCACAGATCGTAAATCCACCACAGGATTTTGTATCTTTCTTGGAGACTCTCTTATTTCTTGGAAGAGTAAGAAATAAGGCATTGTATCTTGCTCCTCTACAGAAGCTGAGTATCGTGCTATGGCATCCACTACCGCTGAAATAATTTGGTTGCGTTGACTTTTGTCTGATATGGGTATCTCTCTTTCTGAGCCAACTCCGATGCACTGCGATAACAAGAGTGCTATTCAAATTGCTCACAACTCGGTCTTTCATGAACGCACCAAACACATTGAGATTGATTGTCATTTTACTCGTCATCATCTTCAGCATGGAACCATTACTCTATCGTTTGTTTCTTCTTCTTTACAGATTGCTGATTTGTTCACAAAGATGCATTCCATTAAACGTTTCCGTTTTTTAGTTGACAAACTCTCGATGCTCAATGTTAATGCATCGTGAGTTTGAGGGGAGATGTTAGATAATATTATTATATATTAGTAATAAGGGTAGTTTAGACATTTATATTTTTTGTATATATACTCATTGTAACCCTATTAACTATAGTTTTGTTCATTCTATGTTATGAAACTCTAGAGTGGTTGTCTATTGGTTGTCTCTATTCTTCTTCTTTTCATTGTTAACAAAAATGAGTTATCTTCTTAAAGGAAGTGGTCAATCTAATCTCACCTTATCCTTAAACTTATCATCGAAAAGCCTCTAATAGCCAAAGACGGACATCAATGTCTGTTGTGTTGTCGTCTTCCTCGTCATGTTTGCATATGAAAAAATTGTGGAACATGTTCATGAATTCAGGGTGTTGAAATAAATTTGTTGGAAATTATGATGATATTATTGGAAAATTGTTGGAAATAATGATGACATCAATGGTAATTAGTGTTGTTGTGAATTGAAAAATAAAGAAATCTCACATAAGATGGATATCACACATTAGTAGTGTTTATAAGATGAAGATATGAAATTTGGGGTGTATCCCAAGGGGTATCCCAATTTTGTAAAGGAGAAGAATGCATGCAAAATTAATCACCACATGTGCGTATCGCCGTCATCCGTCTTGTCAGGCATGGGATTGGGCTTGAGTTACGTGGTGTATTATTTTTTAGTATATGAAAAATTATTTATTTATTTAATATTAAATGAATGCTTCCGTTTTTATCTCTTAATATGTTAATTTCAGAATTGTCCTCCATCCGAGTTAGCACTTAATTTATATCTGATTCAGTCTGCCTTCATAAATTTGTGCATCTGTGTGCCCGAGCAAAATCCTAATATTTTGTCTCATGCATTTGTTATTGCCTGGTCATAATTCTAAGTTTGGAGTGCCCGTTTCTGAGGTCAAAAACTTGGAGCGCACATTCTGATGGATCATTGGTTTTCTTCTATAAATGAAGAGTTCTTTTCAGTTGAAAAAGCACACCAAAAATTCTATGAATCTGATACTTTTCTCTTTTCTCGCCTTTTATTTCTTACTTCTTTTTTTTTCTTTCGAGTGGTTTTAGTACCATATAACGAGTGACAGCCATCCGACTGCCATATTAATGGTGTAATTTTAGAACGAATTTCTACGGTGTAATAGAACTCCGATACAATGTATTTGAGTTGTTTTATCTTGGGGACTTCGTGGTTGACAGTCTACCTTGCATAATTTAAGTAGTGTCGTGAAACGTCTTAAAGAAAGCGACTTAGTTTGTGACTCAACTCAGTAACATTTTCTTCAGCATAAATTAATTTTTAAAAGTTTTTCGAAATTAAAAAATAACAAAAAAAAAAATAAATAATAAGTTTTTCGAATCATTCGAGGGATTTAATAGAAAATTTAAAAAGTATAAAGAAAGTAAAATGGTCGGGTATGTTCGAAATACTTACCGGATTATTTGTTATTACAGTCATGAATTAAATAGCTATATTTATCTCTTTCAAGGATGAGGAGAAGAACATGAAGCAAAAAACCAGTGATGTGAGCACAATGCAAAGCAAACTGATAGAAACAGTGAGAGATATTGTTGTGCTGTAGGGATGGCAATTAGACCCAGACCCAGTGGGTACCCGCAAAAAAAACCCACAATGGGTAGGGTAAAAACCCGCATAATGGGTATAGGCACGAGGACGGGTAATTACCCGCAAAATTAAGCGGGTATGGGTACGGGTACTATAGTACCCACCCTGCACCCGCATTTATATAAATATATTATTTATTTATTTATTTATTATATTAATATTTAGTTTAATTAATTGTTTTCCTTTATGTTTTAATATCTTTTAATATCATTGGACCATTACAATATTTATAATCAAATTAAAAGATAAACGTTTGCAAACTTTTTAAGAATTTGATTATTATGAATAGTTAAATAATTGTGACTTTATAACTAAGAATTATATCTTATTAATTGTGTCTTTATAATTATACTTGCAACTTATAAATTGTTTTTACTGATCTCAAATAATATTGTCGTAAGACTTGCAACTTCATAAAATATTATTATGGATATTTGAATGTGTATTGTAACGAGTGTTCACTTGAAATGTTTTGAGTTAGAAAATATTTTGATTTATAAGATTTTATGATTTAATTTATGATATTTAGATAATTTTTAAATGGGTAAATACCACATATAGTCCCTTAACTTAATTTCAGTTAACGTTTTAGTCTTTTATCTTTTTTTTCTCCGATTTGGTCCTTTATTTTAATTTTAAGTGACAATTTGATCTTTTATGCTTTAAAATGTCAACAATTTTATCCTTATTTTTTGCAAAATTTCAAAAAATTCATCAAAAATTTCAAACAAAACACATAAAATTAATTATCATCCTCAATATAATGCAATTTCTTCAAATTTATAACTTAAATATTTAAATAAACTCATATTTTTATCTCTAACAACATCAAATAAAGAATGACAAATATAAGTTTATTTGAAGATTTGAGTTACAAATTTGATAAAGTTTATTTTATATTAAAGAATATAACTAAATTTATGAGTTTTGTTTGAAAATTTTGATGAATTTTTGAATTTTTCTAAAAAAAAAAAGGATAACATTGTTAACATTTTAAAACATAAAAGATTAAATTGTCACTTAAAATTAAAATAAAGCACTAAATCGGGGAAAAAAAAAGATGAAAGACTAAAACGTTAACTGAAATTAAGTTAAGGGACTATAGGTGATATTTACCCTTTTTAAATTTAATCACAAAATAATATTTATTTATCGATTTATTTTAGTTAAAGTGTGGGTAATGAGTATGGGTACGGGCACTTAGGTACCTAGAGAGTAAGGGTACGGGTATTAAAGTTGATACCCAAGAGGGTACGGATACAGATATGAGTATTTTTTTAAACTACGGGTATAGGTACGGGTACTATAGTACCCTACCCAAACCCTACCCATTGCCATCCCTATTGTGCTGTCTTGTTGAATTGAGCATGACTCTATTAAATTACTACAATAGTTAATCAGTCTTGTTAGTAGGATTAGTAAATTCAGTTAGTTAGCTTAGTTGGCAATACAGTTATTACTCTGTTTGCATTCAGTTAGAAATTCTATGTATATAGATGGTTACACCACTTTATAATCAATTTTTATTTATTTATTTAATTTTTAGATCAATTAAATTCAGTTTCTTATTCTACTCTATCATTCATCCTACGAGTTGATAAGTTGACAAACCTTCTAATTTGGAGGAAATTTGAGTAGGAGAAATCTTAGGATTTGATTTAAGTATGAAATCAATATTCTATTAATTAGACTAACAAAAGATTCAAATCAATATTGCCACATAACTGTTTTAATCTACAAACGTCCACATACAAGTGATTCATAATTTTTATTACTTATTATTATTAACAATTATTAATTAGATTTATTTTATTTATTTTAATTTTAAATTCATCATTCCCTAAAACCCCCTTCTAGCAGCACCTGTTCTAATTGAGCCTTCAAGAAGTCACCCCAAGAGTTGCAAACAAGACTTCTGAAACTTGATCAGATTCAGTAATTTGAATTTGGACTTTTAATCTTCATTTCTAGAGATTGTTTTTGTTATTCATCACTCACCACTTTGTTTTCTTTAAGGCCGTTGGTTTGGTCTAATTCCACTATTTTTTTTCTTTCTAAAACATACAAAGCACAATTTGGGGGGAGTTGTAGGCCCTAGTTGAATCCAATGACAAAGCTTGAGGGATATTAACCAACACTTTGATAAAAGAATCACCAAAGAGTGCCTTTGCATTTTTAATGATAAAAATATTAAACCCAATTTAAATGGGCTTATGGTCTTCCCTCCTCCAAAAATCACGGAAAACTTTCAAAATGTATAGAATAAAACAATTTAAAGCATGATTTTAGTATAATTTTTTCATTTGTAAGTAAACATCGAAATAAACAATCACATTTTAGAAGTGAATAAACAATCACATTTAAATATTGTAACAAAATCAATTGTTATTGACACACATAAGTGTCCAATTACGGTCAAGAGAAAGAAAAATAACGAGACAAAACAAACTCCTAAAATAATAAATCAAATAAATGCTAATTAGTTATTATGCTAAATGTTAGGATCCTATTAGCATTATGTTATTACATGTTAGTTAGCTAATTGTAACTAATTAATATAGAGTTAGTCTATGTATCCAATATTGTAAAGAGTTTCAAAAAACCAAAATGAAAGAGGAATTATTCTGACCAACTCACTTTATCAGTACCGTTATAGCACAACTCGTTGTTAACATGAAATTTAATAAAATTATTATTCCAAGAAAGAAAACTATAGAATAAAACAAAGTCCCAAACTTAGATTAATCTTGTCTTGGAATAATTTGCAATCGCTATTGCATATTGCTGGCTATACAAAACAATGGCAACGATGTTAACCGGCTGCGTGTAATAATAATGCAAAAATAAACTATGTCTGTCCAACAAAGTTCTACGACGTTAAGTTCAACAAAACAATGACATTTACCTTTGTGAAATATTTTCTACAATTATTTTTTTAAAATTTTTGTTAATTAATTAATAAGAAGTTCACAAAATAAAAATAAATTTATAAAAAGGTAACTTTTTAAATAAATTTATTATTTACACTTTTTAAAATAACAACAAAATTGTTTTTATTATTTATATAAAATATATCTTTATTAATTAAGATTTCATGTTTTTGTCGTGACAATAGTTCACTTTCAAAAAAAAAAAAAAAGACCTGTGACTTACTTTAATCCCTAAAAGAAAAATGTTGAGGATGGACTAATCCTTGATAACAAAAACGACTCATTTTAATCATTCACAAAAATAAGTGAAGATAGATTAGTCTTTAAATCAAATATTAATTTTTCAATCGATAATGTAGGCCGTTGATTTTCTTATGTGACTCTAATAATGGTAGTTGATAAAAAAAATAAGGGGGAGAGTAGTCCCTGACTAATTAACAAGAAAAAAAAATAGTTTTTGTTTAAGAACTAAGAAAGGAAAAAAGTAAAAATTAAGAAAGGAAAAAACACAGTAAAGGAAATACGAGAGTGAGAAACACTAAAATAGGAAGAATATAAAGTCTCTCATTGTTTTTTTTTTCCTTCAAATCCTAAAATAGAAAATCGCAGTCCTCAAAATTCCTTTATTCCAATCTCAACAACGGCCATAAAAAACGATATACATGGACATCAACAATCGCAACGGTGATTCAGACAGTGAGGGACAACAAAGAGGGAGACAACAACGAAGAATGAGGGAAAACGATACGGTTATACATGGGTCGATTTGATTTGGATTTGGTCATCAATACTGGAAATGTGTAGGGGATCCTCACTTGAGTTTGAAAAATAAACTCTCATTGATAACATTGGATCGGTTTGAGTCAAATCGTTATTTCGGTTGGGTTGGGCTTGGTTTACCCAAATTCTTTTTATTTTTTATTTTTTTTAAAAGTTATATTCTTCAAAACAAAAGGTTTAATTGAGTTTTAGTTCTTCTATTTAAGCTGAATCATAAAAATAATTCTTTTATTTTATTTCTCTCCAGTTTTGATCCTTAAACAAAATTTTGGTTTAAAATTTGATGAAATGTCATTTTTTAAAGTTTCACTCCATTAGTTATGATTATAGATTTCATGTATAATTATTGCAACATGAGATCTTGATCTTAAGACATGATGTGACTTAAATAAACGCAAAAAAAAAAAAAAAAAAAATTTCATCAAATTTTATATCAAAATTCTGTTTGGGGCACCAAAATTGTGGAGAAATAAAATGGAGGAATTACTTTCGCGATTCAGTTAAAATAGAGTGACTAAAACTACAATCAATTTAGCCAAAACAAAACTATTTTGCCATATATTTTTCCTTCCTAAAATATAATATAACTTATTTTTACTATTGTTTTAGCATCATTAATATACACACAAAATAAATATCAAAATTATAAATCTTATCATAAAATACTTACACACATAAAAATAACCAAAGTTGTAGAATTTAAAATAACATTAAATATTTGCAAACGTCAAAATAATCAAAATGTAAGATAGTAAAATCA
>JBBPBS010001102.1:8793616-8825644 GCA_037974835.1 Cicer judaicum | reverse complement strand
AAAAAAAAAAAAAAAAAAAAAAAAAAAAAAAAATAGTTGATATATGAGAAACCTTCTAAAATATAAGGTTTAAAATAAAAATTAAACCAACAAAATTTAAGGAAATTGGGTCCAGTCCTATTTTACCTAATATCCAATTTAAGTGACTAATTTTTTTGTTTTGAAAATCAAACTTAGTGAATCATCTAACTCATACCATTTTTTTAGTTCGTTCTAAGTTGATTATACTAGTTTGGTTAGTTCTACGCAATCCATGAACACCATTAAAAATAGGAACAATGATGTATGATTATTACGTTACATATTACAAAACATCCTATTTTGGTCCCTCGTCAAACATAAAAAATATATATTAGTCCCCCATAAAACACAAAAAATTCATGTTAGTCCATAAACTGCAATAAACAGCAAGAAAATATAACTTTCTAATTTTAAATTTTTTGAATACTATATTGTCTCCATAAAAATTATTTTAGGGATCTAAATATCCTTAATTTTCATCTTAAATATAGATATTTGTATGATAGCTGAAGTACCACATATACATATGTTATGGTTCAAAAGAAAAAAACTAATATTTTTATGAAAGACTACAAAAAATCATTTTCTGATTTATATTTATATGAACATAAAAAATATTTTCTTTTTTGTCGTCGATTAATATGTTTTTTTTTTTGAGAGATCAAAACGAGTCATCAAAGATGTTCTTCTATTTCCTTTACCAAGACTTTACATAAGCTTAAAAAATGTTGACTCATTGTTTCCCCCGCCAATTTAAGTTGAACAAATACAAAAAATGTTTTATATTTTCCCCAACCAATTGAAGTTGAACAAATATAGAGAATCATTCACTTTTTTGGACTTTTAATATCCCCACTAGTTCTCGTTCCCATTTATCCATGTCAAAAACAAAGAGCCCGTCATGATCAAATTCAAACATGTGTCTCTGTCATAATTTACTTTGGGTTAAAATATATTTTTAAGAGTTTTAATTAGGTCCTCTGTCAGAAAAAGAAGTTTTAATTAGGTCGCTAGTATTTATTTTAGTTTCCGAAGTGATACAAATAATACATGAAGTTTAAAGAAAAAGAATCATATCGAAACTTAACATAAAAATAAAGCTCGATAAATAATAAAAAAAATATTATTTAAGTGTTAATTGCAAGTTAATTATTTTTCAATCAATGTTTTTTTGGTAGATATATGTAGTTATACAGAAAAAAAAAAAACTCAATATTTTCACCAAAACTAACTCTATTGGTTTTGTTTTCAATTAATTGTTTAGTAGCGAAAATCACAATCGACTAATATTTTTGTTAATTATTTTTTTAAGAGATAAATGTTAATATTATTAAATTTAATAATATATTTTAAATTTGAATTTAGAACTTTACAATTGTATATAAATTTCTTTATTATTTTCCCTACAAACTAAAAAAAGTGTTAGAATTTAAATTTAAATAAATATTTAATAAATACAAGTTCATACAAGATATCTAAAACTCATACAGGTTTGCTCTTCACAAACTCGGTCTTATGTTGGTCGAAATAAAAATTCCTCTTATAGTTTAAATTAAAAAAATTAATAACAACTTTAATTTTTTTGGAATTTTCTAGGACCGCTCCTTAGGCTAGGACATTAGTGAAATAAACATATACAATGAAAGCAAAACATAAAGAAACCACCACTTATTAGGGATGGCAAAATGAATTTGATTCATCAAGTTAGTCTCTCTATTTTTATGGGTGAGTTGAAATTTTGAACCCATCAACATTATTTTTTAAGAGAGTTGAGAATAATTCTAAAGTAGTTTAAATAGTTACCGTCCAAATACAAATAAGGGTAATTATATAGATGAAGTTTTTCACTCCGACGATAGTTCTACTTATACCATAATTACCGAAAATTCACAAGGAGTCCAATCATGTAACTAAATCAAATTAAGAGTAATTATGTAGATGAAGTTTTTCAACTCTTTTTATAGTTTTTGTTGGACCAAATTTGCTTAACGAAATCAAATTCGCCTAAGTGCTTCCAACCTTTTCCCTTTTTTTCATCTGAGATCCTACAACATGTCCACAAGTAGCTCGTGCTTGACACATGGTGCTTGCAGCCCAACGTTTTTGAGACGTGTGGACTCACCAATTTTGCTAAGGAAATCGGTCTCGATATATAAAACTTTTGCTTAATAAATTTTAACTCGTTTAATAAATCACGTCAGCCAAGAAGCATCTCTCTTTTCCTGGTGAATAAGCAACTTTACATAATTCTTTATGAAATTATTCTCAAACCCTAATCAACCTAAAACATAATAAAATAGATCCCAAACACACTACAATCTATTTTTAAAAGCATGTTTAAAAGACAAATTAACTATTTTTTTGAAAAAGTCTACACCACTTAAGTGGTGAATGATTCAGACTTCTTTAAATAGATTAAAAAGTTAATATGTCAATAAACTTAAGTTATATATATTTTGATATCTTACATGAATTTTTAGAGAATCTAACATTTACATGACATCCTATTTCTACTATATTTTATAATAATACATTTAAATTTATCCAAATTCATATTTATCAGTATGTTTCAATTATAGAATACGTAAATAAATTTATGATTTTACACAAAGTACAAAACTTATATAATAATAATAAAATGGTCTTCTTTGGGTGTATCATAGGCTAGGTTATAAATCCATGTGGGTTAATATTATCTATTCCCACCTTTTTTCCTAGGATAATCAAATGTGAGATTGAAAATTTTATTTTTTCATGTTTTTTACAAATTTATAAGTATAATAATGTTGAGGCTTAAATACAATGTTAATCCCCTATTTTTATCAATTTACAAAATTGGTCTTCTTATATTAAAATATGACCGTTTTGATATCTCATTTTAATTTTTTAATTAAAAAATGGCAATGTAACATATTTTTAATGATATGACATAGATACAATGATGTAAAATAATTTACACGTGTGAAATCACAATAAAATTCTTTAAAAACTTAACTTTTAACTTCAAAAATATTTTCATTTTTATAATTTAAGTAATTACATATGAATAATTAATGCATTTAAATGATTGTATATCATGAAATCATATACCATATCATTTAAAATATGTTAAATTATTATTTTTTAGTTCAAAATTTAGAGTGAAAGACCAAAATTGTCGCGTTTTAAAATAGGGGTTTCAATTCCGTAAATTGATGAAAATAAAGAGACCACAAATGTAATTAAATTTAATGTTTATTCTCAACTATAAAATATTCTAAAAAATAAAATAACTAATTTTTCATAATTTTATTCTCAACAAAGAAAGTGGGAAAAAATTAAATAAAGGTGTAAATGAAATTGATGTAACTATCCGTATTGATGTAGCTAAATAAATATGTTTTAGGTCAAAGTTTCTTTAAAAGTGTATTTAACTATAAAAGGTGACCACCTTTATTAAAATAAATTGATGTATTTAGTTATAAATTAAGTCGAATTATAGAGTCTGACGTACATTAAAAATGTTAGGTCAAAACCTTATTTATTATTGGTGAAAGACTCAATTTTAAGACCTGAGATAAAATATTTTTGATCATATGACAAGATCTAAAAGCCTAATTCACTATTATTTATGAAATCTACACGGCTCACTGTTAAAATTGTATAGATAGACAAATATATTAACATCACAAATAAACTTAAGTTCTATTTTGATATTTAACACGATCTTTTAAAGTATCTAACATTTTATTACATCATATTTAAATTATATTTTAAAATAATACATTTAAATATTTCAAAATTAATCCAGCATATTAAATTACAAAAAATATTAACAAATTTATAATTAAAAAAAAACAAACTTAATATTATAATAACAATGATAATAAAAAAATAATTTATATTTAATTAAGTTAACCGGTCTTATAAACATTTTTAGCAGTCAACCTTTATCGCTGAATACGCTTTTAAAGAAACCTTGATCTAAAAAAATGTTTAATTTCGTAGACAAAAGACATAGACAGTTTATTTTACATATTTCCAAAATTCCAATTCCTTTGTACACGGCGTCGATGGTTGCCGGTGGGACCAAGCTGACCTGGTATGTCTGCACAAGAAGAAGAAAAATAAAACCAGAGACCTTTAAAGTTTAAACCATCTTCTTCTTCTTTCAAATCTTCCAAATCATAAAAATCTTCAAAAGCCAAAAACTTTCCTTCTCTTCCATCATAAAAGTCTTCCTTTTCAATTTCAACTACATTTAATTTTTAATATAACGTACACCACCATTGATCCTTATACCCATCTTCAAAATTTCGCATCATATCATAGTTTTTTATTCGATCATTCAAAATTTAGCATCTTTTTCCCTCTTTGAATATTAAAAATCTTCCCTTTCAGAATTCTAAATTTAACTTTTTTTTCTTTCTATTCTGTTGTGTATAATAATCAATTAATTTCTTTTTGGGTATCTTCTAATACTCTTTTCTGCATATTCATAAAAGTCAAATCTTTAATACATCTTGCATCAGGGTCAACTTCTATGACCCTTATGTGCATGTGCATCAAAATCAAATTTTGAATAGCTTTGCATCATCAAGGGTTATACAGATTAAAACTGAATTCATTCAATTCTGAGTTTTGATTCATGGACAATTCTGGGTCTTCTTCACATCCATATGGATATCCAAATCCAAATTCAAATTCAAATCCATATGCATATGCATACCCTCCATATCCATATCCATATCCACCTCCACATCCAAATCAACACCCCCCTCATGGTCCTATTGATCCATATGCACCCCCACCTTCAACTACTCCTTATTCATCATATGAATCATCATATCCACAAAATTCTTCACATTCCTTCAACTATTCCAACTCTTATCCACCACCAAACTCTTTAGAGTATCCAAATCCTGAACAAACTCATGCTTATCCTTACCCTTATCCTTACCAAACCCCTCCAATAGTATCTCAAAGTCAAAGTCAAAACCCTCCTCATAGTTCTCCTTACCCTCCTTTGAATCATCTTATGAGCAATGTTCATTTATCTGATTATAACAAACCAAGTGCACCTCATATAATGACACATTCATATTCAGTTTCAAATGAAGAGAAGAAAGAGGAATTTCATGGTCATTCTAGTCATCATTCATTTTCAGGTTTTGAGGATTCTAACAAACTTTCAGCCTTTTCTGGTTCATTTGATGATTCAGTTCATAGTCAAAGTTTGCAGATTGTTCCAGTTCAGAATAAAGGGTCTCTTAGAGTTTTGCTTTTGCATGGTAATTTAGATATATGGATTCATGGAGCTAAGAATCTTCCAAATATGGATATGTTTCATAACACTTTGGGGAATATGTTTGGTAAGTTTCCTGGTAATGCTAGTAGCAAGGTTGAGGGAACTAGGAGTAGGAAGATTACAAGTGATCCTTATGTGTCAATTTCAGTTTTGAATGCTGTAGTTGGTAGGACTTTTGTGATTAGTAATAGTGAGAATCCTGTTTGGGAGCAACACTTTCATGTTCCTGTTGCACATCATGCTGCTGAAGTTCATTTTGTTGTTAAGGATAGTGATGTAGTTGGTTCGCAGCTTATTGGAATTGTGGCGATTCCGGTGGAACAAATATTCTTGGGCGGAAAAGTACAAGGGACTTACCCTATCCTTAATAACAATGGGAAGCCTTGTAAGCCAGGTGCTGTTTTGAGTGTTTCCATTCAGTATATTCCAATGGAGAAACTAATCTTTTATCATCAAGGAGTTGGTACCGGGCCGGAGTATATCGGTGTGCCGGGGACGTATTTTCCGTTGCGGAAAGGCGGATCGGTTACTTTATATCAAGATGCTCATGTTCCAGATGGTTGTCTCCCTAATGTCATGCTTGATCATGGGAGGTACTATGCTCATGGACAGTGTTGGATTGACATCTTTGAGGCGATACGTCAAGCGAAGCGTTTGGTTTACATTACAGGGTGGTCAGTGTGGCACAAAGTTAGGTTGGTAAGGGATGCTGGTAATGTTCATGCAGCGGATTCCACCCTTGGTGATCTTCTTAGGTCTAAGTCTCAGGAAGGAGTAAGAGTGCTTCTCCTTGTTTGGGATGACCCTACCTCAAGAAGCATTCTTGGTTATAATACAGTAAGCAATGCAATTTATTCTGTTGCCTTTTTGCTGCATATTGTTATCATAATTGTGTCATTGTGACACTTTCTTATCTTTATAATGAGTTTTATAAGGAAGAGAAAAATTGATGTTAGCTATTAGGAACATAAACTTAGGAAGGAAAAAAGAAATTGTTAAGGCGATGAAGTGATGATAGTAAATTTACGCTACGGCAAGTGGGATTCAGAAGTGAGGGTATTGATTCTTTAACACATTTTTCTTGGTTACTAAATGAATACCTTCTACTAAAAAGAAGTTATATTTGCTCTTCCAAAATGGTTGGTGATGGCTCTAAATAACTCAAAGCTTTCTTCAAATAAAAATTGTTTATAGTTGGATTAGGGGCTTTTCGCCTCCTGGCTTGTGAATTTTTGTCATCCAGAATGCTCTGCTTATAATCTGTCATATTAACTTGTTGGTGCCATTCTCTAAATGGTTATTTTGATTATGTGATGTGGTGCTTTTTTCGGGCATGATCTATGAAGTTTACTTTATTTCAAGTTTTATTCAGACTCTTGAACAAGTTTTTTTTAATACATGTCTTAGTATATAAGGATATAATTTGCATTTTTTATTTACTTTTAGGATGGTGTCATGGCAACCCACGATGAGGAAACACGACGATTTTTCAAGCACTCTTCTGTGCAAGTGCTACTCTGTCCTCGCATTGCCGGAAAACGACATAGCTGGGCCAAACAAAAGGTTTGGTTTAACAGCGACTATAATTGAAACAATTTGCTTTACTTCATTCCTTGGTTCTTCTTTTTACTAAGTTTTTAAATCACGTTCTTCTTTGCCTTCTTTTTATTTTATGATGCACATATTAGTGTTGATTAGGTGATCCAATTTGGTAATTTTGCTAACTTACTATCACAAATATTAGAATTTATGACATGGTTCTGATTTCCTCATTAAACTCCTTTTAATTATCAGGAAGTTGGAACAATATATACACATCATCAAAAGACTGTAATTGTGGATGCTGATGCCGGAAATAACAGAAGAAAAATTGTAGCATTTGTTGGTGGACTTGATTTGTGTGACGGCCGATATGATACTCCCAACCATCCCATCTTTAGGACTCTACACACACTGCATAAGGATGATTATCACAACCCTACTTTCGCGGTAATATATAATGTGTTGTTGCTATCTATCTAGCACTGTCCGATTAAAATTTTGCTACAAATATGAGAGTTGTTGTCCTATTTTATCATAAGAATCAACCATTTTAAATCTTGTGGATTTTGGTAGCTAGGACTGACAAGTTTCAGTTTTAAAATAAAGTTTGAAACAAGAACGCCAATTTACTCTAATGATGCGGACTACTGAATGACAGGGTACCACTAGCGGCTGTCCACGGGAACCATGGCATGATTTGCATTCTAAAATTGATGGTCCAGCAGCTTACGATATTTTGACCAACTTTGAGGAGCGGTGGTTAAGAGCTGCGAAACCTAGAGGGATAAAAAAGTTGAAGAGTTCATATGATGATGCACTGCTCAAGATAGAAAGAATTCCAGATATTATCAGTGTATCTGAGACTCCTAGTGTTGGTGATGATAATCCTGAAGCTTGGCATGTTCAGGTATTTAGTCAATTACTACTGAATAGATATTTAGACTTTCCAGAACTAATTTATTGGCTTAAATATGCTATATTTTGTTTAAAAAAACAGGCTTAAGTATATTTGTTGTTCCTGCAAATGGATCACTTTTTTAATTTTAGTCATGTAACTTTTTGTTTTGTTTTTTATACTTGCAAAAATACCACTTTTTGCTTGTGGTCCTTTTGTTTTAGTCCCTATAAAATTTGTTCATGTTGGAATTAGTCCTTGTAATATATGTCTAATATTCATTTTAGTCCTTATGTAATCTGTATTAAAGGGACTAAAATCAAATACTCTACTTATTACATGGATTTATTCCAATATGACCAAATTTTACAGCAACTAAAACAAAACAAAAGTGATATATTTGCAAGGATTCAATTTTTCTACGGGGACTAAACAAAAAGTAGTATATTTGCGGGGGTAAAAAACATATTTAAACCTAATTCATTTTTCTCATTTACACTACTTAAAGAAAACTAGCTATTCATTGAGAAAACTGTTTGATTGTGTATACCATGGAATGCAGATATTTCGTTCCATAGATTCAAACTCTGTCAAGGGATTTCCGAAGGAGCCAAGAGATGGATCAAAAAAGGTGAACGAAAAGAGTTTTACTTTTCTTGTTTGATTTCAATTCGCTAG
Source organism: Cicer judaicum (assembly GCA_037974835.1). NCBI lineage: Eukaryota > Viridiplantae > Streptophyta > Magnoliopsida > Fabales > Fabaceae > Cicer > Cicer judaicum. Next base: position 8,817,221 of record JBBPBS010001102.1, on the reverse strand, counting down.
AGTTGAGCCACTGTATATGTGACGGAGAGTTTTAAACATAATTGTTTTTCTACAGAACCTCGTATGTGGGAAGAATGTGCTGATTGACATGAGCATACATACAGCCTACGTAAAGGCCATTCGTGCTGCGCAGCATTACATTTATATAGAGAATCAATATTTCATTGGTTCTTCATACAATTGGAGCCACAATAAAGACATTGGTAAATATCTTCTGTCTAAACCCATGTTGCTTGTTGCTTGCCTTAAAGAATTTTAAAAATCAAGGATAAAGATTAGAATCATTTTAAAGATGTTTCTTGATGTTAAAACTTGTCATGTTTTTGCAGGTGCTAATAATTTGATTCCGATGGAAATTGCGCTGAAGATCGCTGAAAAAATAAAGGCGAATGAGAGGTTTGCGGTGTACATAGTTATTCCAATGTGGCCGGAGGGTGTTCCAACAGGAGCTGCCACTCAAAGGATTCTTTTTTGGCAGGTATGTCTCAACTCACAATATGAAAGTCAATTATTTTACTTGCAAGGATTTGATCGAACATTTGGATTACTTTACTTCGAACCCTGCTTAATAAATTAACATTTCAAACACGTAGTCGACTTATTGATCTTAACAAAAGAAATGACAAAAACTTATGTGATACTAGAAAAACTTATGTGATGTTGGAAGAACTTTCAAATGAGTGATAGGGCAAATTGTTTATTAGAAATCCGAATTGATGTCAAAATGAAAGTTAATAGTGCCTACCTAAGAGTGCTTAATTTTTGTCTTGCATTTCTTACCTTGGATTTTTTTACTGGATTTTTTCAGAATAAAACGATGCAAATGATGTACGAGACAGTATACAAGGCATTGGTTGAAGTTGGGCTCGAAACAGCATTCTCTCCACAAGACTATTTGAACTTTTTCTGTCTTGGAAACCGAGAGACCATAGATATGCATGAGAGTAGTTCCGCGTCTGGAACTCCTCCCCTGCCGAATACTCCACAGGTATGAATTCTATGTTCCCCTTCCCTTGCTCTGGCTTTCCCAATTACATTTTTCTGTTACCATAGTGCCATGATTGTAAACCTCTTGCTGTGTTGTTATATAGTGGCACTATAGTGCTACACCAGAGGAATTTAAACAAATTGTTACTGTTCCACATACACTAATTAGTACAAAGTGTTGTTTAATAGCCCCTATAGTGGTGCTATAGTACTATAACATTGAAGAATTCCAACAAACCACAATGTTTCGCCATCTGCTATATATATATAGCTCTACATTTTTAAATAGGTAACTGTTTCCTTCCACTCAGAAGGTGGAAAATTGTTATAATCTTTGTTGAAGTGTCTTAGTCTCAAGAATTAAGGAAATATATTTGATTGAATTGAAATATTCTAACAATACATCATTATATATATTAACAATACATCATTATATATAATTGAGGGATATTTATAGAAATAGATTTTGACGTTCTCCCTTAAGCTGATGAATAGGTGTTCTCCATTCCCAACTTGGATACAATTCTTTCAAAGTTGTTTATGTCTAGCCCTTTAGTTAGAAGATCTCCAAGGTTGCCTTGAGAGGAGACATATGGAGTGCAGATTAGGCTACTATTGAGTTTTTCTTTGATGAAATGTCTGTCAACTTCAATATGCTTGGTTCTGTCATGCGGCACTAGATTATGTGCTACGCTAATCGCAGATTTATTATCACAATATATTTTCATTGGTTCATCCCACTTTATCTTCAGGTCCTCCAAAATGATCTTCAACCATAGTAACTCGCATATCCTTTGTGTCGTTGCCCTAAATTCTGCTTCAGAATTGGATATGGATACCGCACTTTGTTTCTTACTCTTCCAAGTCACAAGATTTCCACATAGAAAAGTGCAATATCCTATGGTTGACCTTCTATCTACAATTGACCCTCCATAGTTAGGATCAGTATATGATTCAAGACTCACATTTCCAATTTGTCTGAACAAAGTTCCTCTTCCTGGGGTTCCCTTTCAAATATTGCACAATTCTAAGTGCAGCTTGCAAGTGTACCTCCTTTGGTTGGTGCATGAATTGATTGACTAGGCTTACAACAAAGGCAACATCAGGTCTAGTATGTGATAGATATATGAGTCTTCCAACTAATCTTTGGTACATTTCCTTGTCAGTTGGAATGTATTCTTCTATATTTCCCAACTTTAAATTTGGATATTGGTACTCGTTGGCTTGCACGCTGTCTTGCCCGGTTCTTGCAGAAGATCTGTGATGTATTTTTGTCAGGATATGAAGATCCCTTTCTTAGAGTGAGCCACTTCAATTTCTTGCAAGGTTTTAATCTCAAATTCCTTTGTTAGGTGTTGTCCTAATAGTTGTTGCTCTTTTTCATCATCACCGGTCACTATAATGTCGCTCACATATACCAATAACACCATTACTCCCCCTAACTTAGAGTGTTTGATAAAGAGGATATGATCTCCTTGGCTTTGTTTGAAGCCTAGACCCACCATGACTCTAGAAAACCTCTCAAACCATGCTCGTGGTGATTGTTTAAGCCCATATAGAGCCTTTTTTAGCTTACAAACGGTGTTGGCATCAATATGTCGACTGTATCTAGGGGATAAGTCCATATAAATCTCTTCTTCTAGATCTCCATGGAGAAAGACTTTTTTACATCAAATTGGTGCAAGTTTCTATTGTAATTAACTGCTAGAGATAATGGCACCTTGACAGTATTCATGTTTGCAATTAGAGCAAATGTTTTCAAGCAATCCACTCCATACGTTTGAGGAAATCTTTTAGCTACCAACCTTGCCTTGTACTTCTCAATAGACCCACCCATCAGACTTGTACTTTATAGTGTTACCTACTTGCATCCTACATGTTTCTTTCCATTTGGTAGAAGGACCAATTCCCACGTACTATTCTTGTCCATTGCTTCCATTTCAAAGTCCATGGCTTGTTTCTCTGTGAGGAAGGCTTTATGGGTAGGTGAGAATTGTTCAAAGCATAGGTAGTTGGATAGAGGATAGAGTGGCTTGTTGGTACATGTCCTAGTATTCTTCCTAAGGTAAATTGGGATATGGAGGTCATCATAAGTTGGTGGTGTGTTGGATTATGATTCCGGTGCATGAGAAGATTCATAAATTGGATAATTAGCGTTTGAAGCGTCAAGAGAAGTTACTTCATATAAAGTCGGATTGGACTTTTGAATATGAATAGATTCAGAAATGATCTTTGTTTTTCTTGTATATACTAGATATTTCCCATATCTTATATTAGTGCCATAATTTCCATCTTTCTTAGTATCAATTCCAGTCTCAACATTGTTATTTCCTTATTTTTCAAAATCAATTTCAGTCTCAATTTCTAGTTCAAGAATCAACTCAAGAAGTAGAAGAGACTCATCTTCTTTATTTGTATTCTCCCTCCAAAGATGAGTTTGACCAAAGTAACTTTCTTGCTCATGGAAGGTGACATCGCGGGAGTCAACAAATTTATGGGATGATGGATAATAGCATTTGTAACCCTTTTGAGTGGAAGAGTACCCGATAAAGACACATTTTAAGGCTCTAGGATCAGGTTTTCCTCTACCATCACTATAGATATGGACGAACGACACACACCCAAATATTATAGGGGTAAGGTTACTAGAAATGGACACATCAGGATAAAATGAGGACATAGCCTCCATAGGAGTTTTGGAGGCAAGGACACTAGTTAAAACTGACTCTCCCCAAAAAAATTTGGGACCTTTATTTTGAAACAACATTGCTCGAGTTTGATCTAACAAGTGCCCATTTTTCCTCTGAGTAATCCCATTTGGTTGTTGGTGTGTTCTCAATAATGCCCTCCTTTTGATAGAAAGAGTTAAGTCCACGATTAAAGTAATCTTTGGCATTATCAGACTTATTTTAATACTCCAAATTGGTTTTTCATCTTGGAGAAGAACTGTACAAACACATAACTGACTTCAGATTTTTGTTTTAGTAAGTAAACCCAAGTAACCTGAGTACAATCATCAATAAAGGTTACAAACCAATGAACACTTGATATATATGGAACATTAGAGGGACCCCATACATCAGTACGACCTAAACGAAATGGAGAAGTACTCATTTGGTTACTAACTGAAAAAGGTACACGTTTAGCAAGCTCACACACCTCACAGTGAAAACTTTCTACCTCTAATTTCTTGAAGAGGGAAGGAAACAACTATTTTATGACTCTAAATGGAGGATGACCAAAGCGGAAGTGGTATAAAATGACCTTATTTCTATTGGTATTTACTGATTTAAAAAAAAAAAGAGTTGCTATTGTTGAGTAGATTTGGTGGAAGATTTTGATTATCCAAGTAATAAAAACCATTCCATTCTCTAGCATTACCAATTGTCCTCCCTGAATTCTTGTCTTGAAGGACACAAGATTTGTTATAAAAAACATTACATGATAGGTCTTGTGTTAGTTTTTGTATGGAAATTAAGCTAGTGGACAATTTAGGAATATGATGGACATTTCTTAGAGTTATGGATGAGTTATTTAGACATCTCCTTGACCTGTTGCAGTTATAAGGGTACCATCTACTACGGATATTTTCTTGTTGCTAGGGCAAGGTGAATAAGTGGAGAAGTGTGTAGGTAAGGGTGTCATGTGGTTAGTGGCTCTAAAATCCAGTATTCAGTATTGGTTATAGGGTGTATTTGAAACATTAAATCCAAAAGAAAATTGAAACTTACCAAGAGGAAGTGTACTTGTATATACCAGAGAACTAGTACGTCATCTTCATTGCTTTCTTTAGCTGTCATATCCGTAAAACCAGTAGACAAACGATATTAAAGACGAAAGATTGATCTATCAAACAAAACAAACTTCTGACGTCCAAAAAATATCCACAAATTGTAAGTGTGCTACAATGTCACAATAACAATAGTGGCCAAAGTCAGTAACATATAGTCTAAGCAAAAATCGTGTGAGCTTCAAATGACCCACAAACAAAAATGCTCTGATTAGAAAGTGAACACTCAAAACGGAACTAGAAACAACTATTCTACAATCTGGTTGTAAACAACGGTGATCGAAAGTCTATAAGACTGTGCGTGGTGCACACGCGCCTGAGATGACGTCGCGATGGGCATCACGCACCAGATTGGAAGGCGCACATGAATGGGCTGTTAACAGCAGGGCTTTGGATTCCGGCCGATCTAATGGAGGTGAGTCTTGTGGTGTGGGCGGTGGCGTGAAGTAGGTGGTCAAACGAACGTGAACTGTAATGGGGTGAATAGTGAATGTGCTATGGCAGTGAACAAGCCAAAAAGAAATCTCAAATTGCTACAATAAAGAAAGCAAATGGGCCACAATGAAGGTGCCTAAGGTTTCTAGAAAAAGAAATCGCAATGAAGGCGATAGATTTATGCGAAAGCGAGACATTTAAAGACCGAGAACTCTGATTACTATCTCCAAAATTAGGAAAATATATTTTATTGAATTGAAATATGCTAACTGTTAGAATATTAGAAAATATCTTATAATATCTTTTATATTATATTAGAGTATCTTGAGTTATTTTCTATGATCAATTTATAATCATAGAGAATCTTAGAATATCTCTCATTATTATTATGATTTATTTCTAATTTAGGATTTAGTCTATGTTTCTCTATAAATAGAGATTAGTATTGAGTCTATTGTAATAAAGTCAGCATTAAGCTATTATCAATAATATTCAAACCCTTATTATTTTCTCTCCTCCTTTTCTCTAAAATCCCACAACTTCAACATGGTATCTAGAGCCTATCTCGATCCTCCTTGAACGATCTAGCCTTTCCGCTGCCGAGTTCCCAACAATTAGGGAATATAATCATAGTTTCTCTTTTCTAACATTCCATCATTCGGTAAGATTTTTTTCTCGATAAACCGTGTTCCAATTCCGATTTTTGTAGCTTTTCATTTATTTTTCAGCAGAAGCACTGCACATCGCGCGGTACTGTTCACCGCAAAAAAAAAAAAAAACTCTGTCGTATCCCGAAACCCTAAAACCCTAATATTTTTCCCTAACTAACGTTGGCCAGACCTGTATATTTTCTAGGGGTTTCGTTTCACTCACAGTTCCCAATATATTATATTGGGGAATTTGTGAAAAGGTATCTTCGTATATCGTTAAAACGGTGTTTAACAATTGAAGATAATTAGGGTTTGATGGGTACGGAGAGGAAGAGGAAGATGAATTTATTCGACGTCGTGGACGACTCTGCAGCTAAGATTAACAAGGGTATTGTTGAAATCATTACCCATGTTGAACTCATCAAGAAGGGTGACAAGGTTGGTTCGTCTGAAGCTGCATTACTTGCCAAGCTAGGCATAAGGCTCTTTTCATATGGTCTTGTGGTGCTTTATTATTATGATAATGGTTCAGTATTTACCCCTGAAGTTCTTGATCTCACTGAGGATGCTCTCATTGAGAAGTTTGCTACTGGTGTTTTAGTGGTGACTTCACTTTTGTTGGCCATCTCATGCCCAACACTTGCTGTTGCTCCTCACATGTTTGTGAATGCCTACAAGAATGTTCGTGCTGCCGCAGTTGCAACAGAATATTCTTTCCATGAGGCTGACAAGGTCAAGGAGTTCCTAAAGGACCCAAGCAAGTTTGTTGTAGCTGCAGTTGCTACCCCAGCTGCTGATTCTGGTGTTGCTCCTGCTGCTGCTGCCAAGGAGGAGGAGAAGAAGGATGATGGTATGGTCTATGTTATTGATCCTAGATTTGCTATGCAGAATGATTTGTTTGAGGATAGCCTTAGAGCTGCAGGAATTCAAGGAGTAGAAGCCAAATATGGCACCATTACTAGTGCTGTTTTGATGAGATATGCAGATGGTAGATCAAAGTGTTTTGTTTTTGTCAATTTCGAAAATCCAGACAATGCTGCCAATGCTGTAGAGGCATTGAATGGGTGTCCTGATTCTGATTCTGGGAATAGTGGTTCCAGAGATTGTGCTGTCCTTCAGAAGTGGACTTTGGGATCATATTTTTGGTGGAGAAAACTCTCCAGCCTTTGTCGTGGCAGCTGTTGCAGCCCTTATGAGTGGGCTTTTAGCTGATAGGTTTGGAAGATTTGCAATTCAATTGATGGGATTCTTCTTGGTGCACGATTATTTCTCTTCGATGGTTTCAGATCTGCCCTAACTCTCCAATTTTGATCAACGAAAATATGTGTCATTGTTCAAACAGCCGTTATCTCTCCTGTTTTGGACGCATTTTCTTACTTTGATGATCGATCATGGCTTCGTTTCGTTAGAGTTGTGCTGCTTCTTCTTTGGTGTTTGTCATGCAATTTAGTTCTTACTAATAGATTATAACAGTGGCTTTTATTCCCACCGACGATCATTCCGGTGGTGTCCCTTTTCCCACAGATGAATCATATTAGTGATGACTTCTTCTTCCATTGATGGTTATTTTGACGATATTTTTTATTTTCATGACCCACAGCTTTAGCATGACAATTTGTCCCAAATGCACTGGCCCTATCTTTGTCCCAGATGTACTAGCCTTGCCTTTCTCTCCTTGAAGCATGCCTCTCTCTCCTTGAAGCAAATTCAAGTTTAAATATTGAGTCCCTGATATTATTGATTTGAAGCTTCCAAATGCAGATTTTTAGAAGGACGGACCTCGCTTTGTTTGCTTGCCATGAATTTCTCTCATGCTGATGATCATTCTTGCTATCTGGCTAGGCTGTATTTATAGCAATTCTCTCCGACTTCACCTGCATCCCTGAGTTGCCTTTCCATCTTTTTTAACTATTTTACGGAGCAAAACATTGTTTTCTTGTAACAAGCTAAAACTTAGTAAGCTTTAGCTTGAGGGGGAGTGTTAGAATATTAGAAAATATCTTATAATATCTTTTATATTATATTAGAGTATCTTGAGTTATTTTCTATGATCAATTTATAATCATAGAGAATCTTAGAATATCTCTCATTATTATTATAATTTATTTCTAATTTAGGATTTAGTCTATGTTTCTCTATAAATAGAGATTAGTATTGAGTCTATTGTAATAAAGTCAGCATTAAGCTATTATCAATAATATTCAAACCCTTATTATTTTCTCTCCTCCTTTTCTCTAAAATCCCACAACTTCAACACTAACAATACATCATAGATATATACAAACATATATCTATTAGACTATACAACCAAATTCCTATAATTGAGGGATATTTTAGAAACAGATTTTGACACTTAGTTGTTTTGTTAAATTTCTTTAAATATATGTGTTTTTTTAAATTTCTTTAAATATATGGCTAATGAGTAGGGCAAGTGTTGATTTGTCACTTTTCTGGTATTTAATGAATGCAATTGTAAACTATATTTTTATATGTTGGTGTTCTTTGGCCAGGCAAATACTCGAAACCACCGACGTTTCATGATTTATGTTCATTCAAAAGGCATGATAGTTGATGATGAATATGTAATTTTGGGGTCAGCAAACATCAACCAGCGGTCTATGGAAGGAACACGGGACACTGAGATTGCAATGGGAGCCTACCAACCTCAATATACTTGGGCTAGAAAACAGTCTTATCCCCGCGGACAGGTATACACATTCTAAGTTATCGCCTTCTCATATTTTCTCAACAACACATTGTTTATATACCAAATTTAAGTTTCAGTTATGGCATTCAAGCTTTTTCTCTAGGTTGTTTTAGACTTCTGATGGATTTCCTCATACTTAATAGAAACCCAAGTCAAAAAACAATGTTATTTCCTTTCTTCCTTTTATATGTAGCAGTGTCACTTTAAATTGAAAAGACATGTAATGTCTTATGTCTCTGTGTCTGACACGTGTTATTGTCCAGTACAACAATGAAAAATAAAGTTACATTTAATCACTTTCATTTTCATAAACAATTACACTAATGTTTATTTGTAAATGTCGTGTCTGTCATTGTTTCATATATATGTAGAAGCAACCTAGCTTAATCAGGCCTTAAAATAACGTGTAATATGCATTTGTCAACATAATTGTTAAGACCCTAAAAGTTCTGAACCTACCTGACCACTTTTAGTTGGGTCTCCCTCCCAACCACATTTTTTCCATTCACAAGGCTCGAACCTATACGACCTTACTTACAGTGTCTGAGTCCAGTTTCACTTGGATCAACGTAACGTTGATAGCTTTAGAATTATGCGAAAATACTAATGTATTTTTTGTCCTGTATCAAGCAAAATAATAGATACTACAATAGCTACAATGCATTGCTGTTTTTCACATTGGTATCTCTACATTTTTGCAATCATAGTAACATGTTTGTTTGTTTGTGAAACTACACAATGTAGGTTCATGGATACAGGATGTCACTTTGGGCGGAACATACCGGAACAATAGAAGACTGTTTCTTACAACCAGAAAGCCTGGAGTGCATGAGAAGGGTTAGAACAATGTCAGAAATGAACTGGAAACAATTTTCATCAAATGATGTGACAGAAATGAGAGGGCATTTACTAAAGTACCCTGTAGAAGTTGATAGAAAGGGTAAGGTTAGATCTCTTCCTGGTCATGAAGAGTTTCCTGATGTTGGAGGGAAGATTGTAGGATCATTTATTGCCATTCAAGAAAATCTAACCATTTGATGACTTTTTTTCATTCATTCACATTGTTGGTCATTAGCATAGGATGAATGTAAATTACAAAATACAAGTTAAACAATTTTGAAATGCATGATGGTTGAGTTAAGGAAACATCACATTTAATGTATAGTCAGTTTTATAGTTAGATTTTTATTTACTCTTTCTCTGTAGAACATATTGTTTTGTAAAATTGTAATTTAGAATTAAAGTACCGATTCGTTTTATCTCATACTAGTTATACATTCCTTCAATACTTGATGTACATAAGATATGCAAACATGTGAATTTTTTTTTAACTTAGCATGCAATGAGATTTGAAGCATAAAAAAATTTCCAACAATTTATTTCACACGATGTTTTGCCAATTTATGTATTTTATCGATTTTTAAATTGATTTTTCATTGAATTATTTGATATTATTTAAACATAATTCAAATATATTATTAATTTAATTAAACTTAGAAATATATCTTAATGTGCGACAATTTACTAAGATGTTTTCATTGATCTTTAATCTCTTTTAAAATTATATTTTCTTTTATACAAAAGTAAATTTTATTATATATTTCCTTTGTCTCATTGAGAGTCACACTTTAGTAAAAAAAAATTATCTCAAAATAAATATAATTTCAACTTTCAATATAAAATTAATAATCATTTTTTATTATATCATTTAGTTAACATTATATATATATTATTTCCAAAATATTATATTCCACTTTAAATTTTTTATTATATTTCTTAAAAAATTATCAAGTTTTTTGTAAATATATGGATAGTAAAACAAATTTGCTTATTTTGAGTTTTGAAATTATATTCTAAAAACAAATTTTACAAAATAAGGTTTTTTCTTTTCTAATCTCTAAACCATTTTCAAAAATTGAGTAGTCCAGTATATTTTTTTTTAAATTTTCTTTTGAATTTTTATTTTAAAATTAATTAATAAAATAGTTTTTAAAAATTAAAAAGAAAAACACGATAAGACAAGTTCCTAGTTATTCAATTTTGATCTATAATTTAGAACGTTTTCTATTTATTTACCAAGTTATGAAATTATTAATAATGATAAGTTATCAAATTAGATGAAGTTTTCGTGTGCAATCAAGAACATCAAATTTTGGGCATGAAAATATCATCCAAATAACACTTAAAAGAATTTGGATGATGCGTTTTATTATCCGCAAATATTTATATGGTAAGTGTATGTGTAAAACAATATTCAGTTGACATTATATACAAGTTATTATACGCTTATTTAATATTTAAGACAAAAAAAATACGTGATTTTATTTTTTGGTTTTTCTTGTAAAAAAACATATATTGCTCGGTTCAAAACAAAAAAAATATTATTTTTCTATTGCTAATCGAAGGAAAAATTACTACCACGTTATGTTACACAATATGACAAAAAAAAAACACACTTAGATGTGTCTTTATATATGTCACTAAAAAGTTTCAAATTAGGGAAACACTTTGGACCAAATTATGTCTTGCTACCTCTTACTAAAAGTCAGTGACCTCTTTTTAACAAACTAAAAAAACATCTGTCAAAACATCTTCCACTAGAGAGACAAAGAAATTAAACACCTTATATCTCCCACTAGAGTTATCTTTCAAAATTCACATTCTCATTATATTTACTAAATATCCGCAAACTTCATCTTCGAGAGATACATCACATATATTTGAACTTAAAAAGCTTTAAATATAAGTAGTTACATGCATCTAGCAAATAATATAAATATCTCACATGCACACATTACGTCAAAAAAAAAAAAACGTTTTATAGCACTTATTAGTCTTTTATAACACTAATAAGATAATGTTAGAACTATTAATTAAAAAGAAGCGGTATTTTATAATATTTATTCAATGTTATTATATGCAACTATACGTTTATTATACTAGAATTGCTATAAAACACTCTTAATAAACGTTATACAAACTATAAAAAATAGGTAGGTTATAATAGCGTCTAATAAGTACTACTATATCATTTTTTTATATAAAAAAATTGACCAAATCATTGTTACTAGGTTCTTCATCTTAATTAATTATGGTGGTTTTATTATTAATATTTATATATTTTTCTTAATTTATAACAATTGTAAAATATGAAATATATTTATCAAAATGCTAAAGCTTTTATTAAAAGTATAGTTAGAGTAACATAAATGTACTTCAAATATAAAATATGATAATACAACTCAACTCATAATAGTCAAAAAATCAATCTTATTCTAAAGAATTCAACAAAAAACATAAAACAAAAATTGTTGCTAGTATCATATAATCCTTTTGCATCCTTGAACGAAATAAACTTACTTGCAACTTCCTGACTGAAATAACAACAACAAAAAATTTAAAATATTCCAAAATGTAATTAAGATATTTTAATGAACAAGTTTGGCACAATTTTTGAAACCATAAATATAAATATTCACCCCATATGTTATATAAACTACTTGTGTAAGGCATAATATCACATGTTTGAAGTTAAAGAAAGTTTATCATCACTCATTATCCAAAATTTTCAATATCATTCATATCATAGAGGTAAATATTTTTTATATCAATTGAGTCAAGCCACTACAAGTTTTGATGAATATTTTTACTCTCTATGATAATGGTTAATAAAGAGATTTGGGTTTCTTTAATACTCCATAATATGTGAAAACATCAATCAATAGAGGAGTATACATAATCTTACAATAATAAATTTAAAATCAAATGAAATACCTAATACTTCAAGGTGAGAATAAAAATTAAGATATTAAGTAACTTTTTATCTTTATATTTTCTTGGACCATATCAAGCACCAAAATATTGACTCATGACTTTTAAAACTAACTAAGGAAAACAAATTATCATGTCAATATGCATATAAAGCTAAAGTAACGAGTTGTTCAGGCTTATGAAAAATTAAAAAGTTCTGATGAAATGGCTCTAACATAATATTCAAGTATCTATATAGGCATCAAATACCTAAACCAACAAGATATGCAACAAGTCAACCACATCATCATGACAAAAATTCATAAATCAGCTTTAAAAACTTATAGGATACTTATAGTGACATCTCATCACAAATTAAGGGAGTTATATGGTTTGTTCGTTGGGAGAAAAACATAGAGACTGAAGTGATAAGGAGATTATATATTTAACTCCTCTATTTAATAGAATTAAGTATGAACAATTAACTATTAATATTAATCATTTAAAAAAAAATCTATTCTTATCACAAAACTCAAATTTAATAATGTAATTATGATTGAAAATGTGTAACAAAATATATTCGATACTTTCACTACATACTTTTGTTATTATATACTTACTAGAAGAGGAAGAAATGTTAGTGCGGGATATTGAATCTTAAACCTTTTATTATTGCTCATAAAATGAAAAGATCGATCCAATAAAATGAGCAATATATAACATAAGATTAACATGGTCCAAGTTTTTGAAATGAGGAACAATCTCAATAAAATGACCAATAACATAGGTGTACCACGATAGACAATCTCAATAAAAACTACTCTCCATCCTAAATTATGGGTTGTCTTAGGATTAACAAAATGATAATTCGGATAAATAATTAGTGTAAAAAATGTATACATTCAACTATAAGGTTGATTACTAAAAATATTACTTTAATTATAATTACTTCTTATTACTTTTAAAGGATTGTGATTTGTAAGTGATATTATACAACTTTTTCACTAACAATTAATAAAAATTAAAATTTTAAAATATTTTTTTTGTTTAATGGAACACTTTTTAATTTTATCCATAAATTAATATTACACTACAAGAAAAACCCTATTTTATGGTCAACTTTATAAATATTTTGTGGCCGAATAAAACTCTCACAAATTAGTGATCGAAAAACCCTCACAAAGGCCAAAATTGAAATTGGTCTTTTTTTGTGGCTGAAAAAGCCTTCACAAATTTTTAAATATTTAAATGGATTTTGTGGCTGCGTAAGCCCTCACAAAATCACAACATTGTGATTTTGTGAGGGCTTAGGCAGCCACAAAATCCAGTTAAATATTTAAGGATTTTGTGAGGGCTTTTACAGCCACAAAAAATGAATTTTGTGAGAGCCAAATCCGTCACAAAGGAGTGATGTGACTAGGGAGTTTGTGGCGGCATAAGCCGTTACAAAGGATTGTGCACGTGGCGTTTGTGGCTGCAAAAGCCGCTACAAAGGACGCTTAAATCCAGCTGGATTTTGTGGCCGCTTAGGCCGTCACAAATGGCATTAAAGCTAGATTTTGTGGCTGCTTTGGCCGCCACAAATGCCCAAGGTGACCATATATATATTTTTCTCCCCTCCTCCTTCATTTTTTCACATCCAACTTCTCTCTAAAACTTCATTTTAACTATTCTCTCCTCCTTCTCTCTACACAAAATTACTCTTCTTCATTTAAATTTTGTAAGTATAAATTATAATTTATTTATAATTTACATTAATTTAAATTAATGTTTAATTATAATTATAATTATTAATTTAAATATTTAAATATTTTATTATTATTAATTTAAATATTTTATTATTCATATTTTATTATTTAAATTAATCTTTAATTTAATTATTAATCTTTATTTTTGATTTAAATATTTTATTTTAAATTTTTAATTATATTAAGATTAGTTTATTATATATTAAATTTAATTTATAATTACATTATATTTTAAATTTAATTTAAATTTAATTTAAATTTAATTATAATTTAAATTTTAATAATTATAATTATATTAATTTATTATATATAATTTTATAATAAACTATCAATTTTGAATTTAAAAATTAATTTATTATTTTTTAATTACGTTGGCATTTGTGGCGGCCAAAAGCTCTCACAAATGTCCAGTCAGCAAATTCATCATGTCATTTGTAGCGGTCAAAAGCCCTCACAAAGGTCCAGTAAGCAAATTCAGCATCCTTTGTGGCGGTCAAAAGTCTTCACAAAGGTCCAACTAGGAAAATTCAGCATGTCCTTTGTGGTGGCCTATGCCATCACAAAGGCAGACTTTTGTGGCTGCAAAAGCCCTCACAAATGTCTGTATTTTGTAGTTGCAAAAGCCCTCACAAATGCCAACCTGTTTCATACTCTTTGGGACTGCAAAAGCCCTCACAAAAAAGGAGAAGAGAAAAGTATTATTAATTATAAGGAAAATGGTGAGTATTTTATAATAATTTCTACAAAATTTAAATTAAAACTCTTAGAATTACAATGGCAAACTCTTATCATTTGACTTCGATGATAATAAAGTCTTATTTGTATTATTTAATCGTGAATTTAATCTCTAATTAGTATATAAAAATCATTATTATGTAACAAAAAAATATTTACTAAAAGATTACATTCTTGAATAAAACTGAATTTGTTTTAGAATTATTAGTTGTGACTATAGACATGGAAGAAATTATATACAAGAAGTCCAAAGTTCAATCTCTTATATATAACACTAACATTTTCCCCTCCCATAATATATAATAGCTACTAATACTAGTTGATAGAAAATTATAATGATTAATATGTTGGAGTGTTGATCCAAATATGTAATATTCATGCTCTCTCCATTTATCTATCTGGATTTTGTCGTTAAGCTTTTAAACTAAAAGATTAATAATTGAACTATCTATTAGTTTTGGAAAATGAAAAGAACACCTACTCAATATTAATACATAGAAGTATGGAGAGAAATAAATATATATGAATTAATTTATATGTATTGATGATATAAATATAAATGACTGTAACTAACTGTCTTTACATCGATAAGTTATATAAATGAAATCTAATCTATATTTATTTATAAATGATCCCTTAACACCAAAAAAGTTTGTCCGGTATACTATTAGAAAAAAAAAGTTGAAGTTGCACATGGAAATGTATTTATTTCGTTGGGACTACTAGAAAGCTCTAAAGGTTAACCAAGATAAACAATGGAATATTTTATCTCATTCTCGCCAAATATATACTCTTATCTGAATAATTTAATAAAAATTTAAATTTTTTTTTAAAAAAAAGTTAGATCTTATATTTTTCTTTTAACACATTTATATCTTGAAAAATAAAAATAAAAAACCAAAATCAATACATAAAATTTGAATTTTCTTAATTCAAATTTCTTTTCCATTTATTTTAAAAAATTAGAAAATCTTTTTTAATATATGAAGTTTAATTTTAAAACAAAAAAAAAACTCAAAAATAATTATTTAATAAATAAATTTCAATTTTATAAAACATATTTGTGGATTGAAAAATTTTAAAAAAATATATAATATATAAAATTTAAATTTTCTACGTATTCAATTTTTTTTCTTTCTAGTTTCAGAATTCAAAATCAATTTAGTAGAATATAAAAAATATTTATTTTGAATTAAAAAGTAAAATAAATAATTTGTATAAAATATAAAAGTATAAAAAAATTTAAAAACAATGCCGTGTTTATTTTTCTCGCACATTAATCTACCTTCACGTTTTGTTCGGCTCAGGCTAACCAAAGCCAATAAAAGAGTTCCTAACCTGCAACGTGGGCCCACTGTAAACCCCCACGTGTCGTACTGAAAAGTGGTACCCCACCTGTCAACATTCAAGAAGTCGACACGTGGCCTATGATCTCACTCGTTATAGGTAGGGACCACTTTGGAAAGCCCTCTCGATAACTGTGTTAAAACAGTCCCGTTTAGTTTAGGGTCCACCATTAGGCCACTCCCCTCTTGGGTCCCGCATCCACACTCACATGACCACAATATGAGTGGACCCATAGCCACTTTCACCCATAATAAATTCTCCAAAAAGTAGCACAAAAAATCAAAATTATTATTATTACTCAATATAAACAAAAGTGGATAAGAAATATTCATTTATATTTTAAATTAAATACATCGAACCTAAAAGGAATAAAGAAGGCAAAACACTTCCCGATACACCAAATTACCATACTTATCTATCACATATTTTAATGTGTAATTTATAATTATTACTAATTATTCATATTATGGAGTGATAATAAGGTGATTTTGAGGAAGAATATAAAGTTTTGAATTCAATTCTCCTATTAAACCAAATTTCAAACATTTGTCTTATCTAAAATTAATAACTCATAATAATAAGTTTTTAAGTTAAATATTCATTTTAATTTTTAAATATGTAAAATATTATCATTATAATTCTTGAATATATTTATATTTAAATTCTTTTTATACTCTCAAATATCTTTTTTATTATTAATTTTATAATTTAATGAACTGATAAAATATTCATTTAAAGATTAAATTGATAAACTAAAAATACATTTGAAAAATTAAGAAAACATCTCTAAATATATTTTTATAATTTTGAGACATTTAAAAATGTTGTGACAACATCTTACACATTTATATATCAACATATTTACTCAAGATTTGAAGAACACTTATTTCTACATAAATAAATTCGAGGGACAACACCTAAAATCAAGAATAAATTCTGAAAAACACGAATAACAGTTATTCTTATTCTAAAAATTTTAATAAATATTGTTGTTAAGCTTAAAAAAAAAAAGTAAATATCTCTAGCTGTGGAATAACATAACAGTACTAGTAGTACCCCCATTGCACGGTTCACGGAGTCAGCACCCCCACTACTGGGTCCCCACCTTCCCCCCCCGCACCCCCCCACTTTTCGTGTTGACCCACACACACACACGTGGTCCCCACCATTTTATAACCCCCACTCACGTGCGCACGTGCTCTTCTCCAAGACGACGTCGCTAACGAAATTCAACGTTCTTTTGCTTCACTTCAATGCTTCGAAGAAGATCGCGACAATAACTGAAGCTCTTGCCTATCATAAATCTCCAACGAAAAATCCCTTAGCATCTGCGTGGTGGTTGTGGCGGCGGTGGTCGGAGCCATAACCGACGCTCTCGCCGGAGATTTTGATGGAGGTGAAATCGAACACGTGTTGGATGATGTGGAAGTTTGTTGAATTTGAACGGGTGTTACCATGGAGGAAACGAAAGCGGAGATTGGTCTTGCTAAAGTGAAAAACTGTGGCTGATTCGTTGGAACCACGAAAAAAGCACTTCCCGCTGGAACAACTGCGTTTGATGGTATGGCCCACACAGGTACCATATTTTGCGGTAACGGAATTGCAGTTTGTTGCGGAATTATAGCAGTGGTAGTTAGGTTCGTGTTTATGTTCGCGTTTGAAATTGAGGTTGTTATTAAACCTGCTGAAACTGAAACGGTGCTGTCGTTTATGTCCACGTAAGCACTATTAACTGGTCGTTTACGTTTCTTCTTATCAGGTGAATCTTCCGGTTGTTGTTGGTTTTGTTCCGGGTCGGAGCTTTTATTGGGAGAGGTAGTTGGGATCTTCAGAGTGCCGTTAATGGACATCGCGATGGCGGGGACGGTTCCGGTTCCGGTGGCGGCGATAATGGCGGGCTCGGCGTGTTCGAGGAGCCACCGGATTGTTTCGCCGTCGGATTTATGACCGAGTTCTCGGGTCAATTGAAAGATCCGAGCCGCACACGTGGCAGGCATTCGGATCCGACGACCTCTACCTTCCACTTTTGTGTGACGGTCTTTCGTGGAAGCTCTCTTTTGAAGCGGTTGTTGGTGTTGGATTACTTGGGTTTGGGCTTGGGCTTGTATTAAAGCCTTGTTTACTTGCATGGACATGGATATCCCCGTCGGCACGTGCATCGCCATCGGCATCACGTTTATCGCTGACCCATCTTCCGTTTCTGGTTCTTCTTTGGGTTCTCCTAGCGTGAGATCAATGTTTCTAGAACCTTCTTGAGACATGAATGATAAAAAAAAAATGAAACAACTTAGGAGAAACTAGGAAGGTGTTTTAATGTTTTAGTTAGAATTAGAATGCGAGAGTGAAAGTGTGTTAATATATATAGCACAAGAAGGTTGAGATTATGAGAATGAAGAGGGTTGTTTTAATTGTAGGATAGAGAGGGAGGTAATAACTAGTGATATAGAAGATGGGGCCCTTACATGGAAAGAAAATCTACGGTGATCGTTATTGGACCCAATATGATAAGGACTAATGCACGTGATGGGTCCCATCTAATGGGGTTAGTGTTAGGAGAAGGTTATGGTCAATGTTATTCACTTTGTTTGCCAAACTACACAAAAAAATGTTAAAAAGAGAGTGAAGGATGAGGAAGAGGATGGATGAAAAAAGAAAGAAAAAAAAAAAGAGTATGGAACAAAATGAAACTCGATACGATTCTTTCTTGCATGATGAATTCATGATGGTATGCACAATTTGAAACGGATAAGGAAAATGATTCTTTTCTATAGAAATATTTTTTGTATGTTTGTTTCTTCTATTTGGATAAATATTTTTTTTCTTATATCACCTCATACATATTTGATGATCTTTGTTTGTGGAAATCCAAATGGAATTAGAATCGTAATATTACTTTATAATATTTCCCTCATAACACGGAATTTTTTGAATAAATAATATTTGCATGTATATATTTTAAAAATATATTAGAAAATAAATAATTATTATTAGTAATATATTTTAATCACCTTTCTTGATCTTACAAACTCATCAATGAATTAATATTTGCATATATACATAATTTTACTTTTGAATGCCTAATATTCATTTACACTTTTTAGGACATAACAAAAAGATTGATTTACTTTTTATATGTTTTGTAAAACAAATATTTTATATGGATTGACTCGTATACAACTTTTAATTAGAATTAATCCTAAAAAATATTTCAATTAAAAGAAATTAAAATATTGTTTATTTCCTTATTTTAAAAGAGTTAATGCATTTAATTGATCATATATTATATTGCAACACGAGATATTGATGTTAAAACACGTAAAAAAAAATACAATTAACAAAAACAGTACGGTATAAAATCGCGAGAAACTAATAAAAAAAATGCAGAAAATTATAAATTTTAGTAAAAGAAGAAAATAAAATTAAAAAAAGAAATGTGAGATGGGGCAAAAAAAATGTATCTGTGGGAGGTTCCCTATGCCATAGGATATTAAGATAACAAATGACATCATGTAAAAATGAGATAGAAATTGTTCCACTTTTAAAGTAAGAAAGTTTAATGTCAAACAACAACTAATATTCTTTAGAAGAAAACAAACAACATAAATAAAACGGACCATATAATTGAAAAAACAAATAAAGACATCAATGACAAAGACCTGAAATTGAAAAGTCAATACAACAATGCTTCGTGCATTTGTATTTTTTGAATAAGAGCATACATCATAGGATATTAGGAATTAGGATGTGTGAAATAGTGAATATGATGATTCACAATTTCACAATTTCACAATTTCAATGAATTATAATTTTAAGATATTTAAAAATTGGAGAATATGTTTTTAACTGAAAATTTTAACTGCAAAATCATTTATTTTAAAATATTGATAGTGAGGCAAGACATACAAATATTTTTTCTTTAGACAAACATACGAAGATAAACTTCAAGTGGCAAGACAGTGTGTGACCAAACAAATTTTAAATAAACTAAGATATCTCAAAATTAATCCAACTATAAAATCCAATTTGCAAACTACCTCTCACTTTTTTATGGAATAAATTTCTATAAGTAATAAACACATTTTTAACACATATTTTATGAAGTAAATTATTCTCAAGAGCCTTAAATTGAAAACAAGACATAAATAAATATATTGCATCCGATTCTTATTATAAGACAATTTTGAAAGATTTTTTGATCATTTTTATAAAAAAAGTCACAACTGTTATAAAGTATTTATTAGTTAAACTTTATTTTATCTTATTTCACAATTTTCTAACAGGTATATTTAAAAAAAAAATCCAAAAAATTATCACAATAAATAATTTCATTGATTTTGATGTCACATGGTGTTGTATAAATAATTTAAAATTGTCTCACAATGCCACGTCATCTACAAATAATATGATGAAATTACTTAGTTTTATTGTATCTCAACTTTTAGTTTGATACTATTGTTCGTATTTTTAGTTTGATACCTGATTTTAAATTACACTTTTTTTTACGTCATTTTAGATAACATTTTGTATTTATAACCTTTGCTATCATTTCAGCAAAAAAATATAGTATCATTTCAGCAAAAAAATAATAATATAGTATCATTTCGGCAAAAAAATATAGTATCATTTCAGCATTAAAATAAAAATAATATAATATCAAATTTAATTTTTTTCTCATCTTCTTTCCTCTTTTGTTTCCCCTTTTTTCTAATTTGGTTTTTTCTATTTTAGACTGATCCAAATATCATGCATGGACTCAAGTGATATATATCTGAACAAATAAGATTTCATTGATGGAACGATAAAAAAATCTAACATTCAAGCCTATGATTTTTCATCTTGGGAGCATTGCAATACCTTCATTATATCTTGGGTCTATCGCTTGATATCTCCAAAATAAAAAGATAGCATTATGCTTTGGATTGATGAAACTTTTGTTCTTTGGTAAAAGCTCGAGAACATATTATTTCAAAGTGATTTTTTTAGAATTTCTCAAACCACTTATAATTAATCCACCATTAAACAAGGAGATTCCTCCTTCACAACTCTTCAACTTCAAACATATTCTTTCTTGCACTTCTTTTTCAAATGGCTTAGAAAAAACATTAATTTACTATAATATCACAATATTGGGATCATGACTTAATTCTTTATTTTTTGCAAGGTTTGAATGATAACTACACAAGTGTTCTTTCCGAATCCTTCTTCTTTACTATCTTCCTCCCATTACCTAAGTTTACTTTATGATTCCTAAACAAGAACACAAATTACAAATTTCTCTTTTACCATATCCTATTGTTTTGGTTGTTGACATCCTCCCTTTTCTAATAAACTCTAGTGGTAAACCAAACTCAAAATCTAAAACAAATTCAAGAAAACCATCAAACCCTAGATTTTGCTCTAATTGCACCATACTATTGATAAATGCTTCTTTCTCCATGGTTTTCCTCTTGGGAGCATTGGTTAATCATGTTGATTTCATTCCTCATGATCATGTTGAATCGCTCCTAAAAAATTGGTATATGAACTCTAGAAGGGGGATTGAATAGAGTCTTGCTTTTTTAGAGTTTTAACGATCATGTAACAAAAATTATTTGACGCTCATGGATTAACATACATATTCATATGAAAAAAGTTGCTTTTCAAAAAAAATTGGTATTGTGATTAATTGATTTAAATAGAAAAAACAATTTAACACAAGAAAAATGATTTGATTGAATCTAGTAAATTGAGTTTTGATTCAATAAAATGTAAGGATAAATAGAACTGCTTAATGATGCACTAATGATATGAAATCAAAGAAAATAGAAAATTAAGTTATTAATACAATTCACAATTATTGAGATAAGTTCAAAATAGATTTTGAGCTCAATAATTCAAAACATGAAATTGACTCAAACTAGAATTTTTAATTTACTAAATCTTTCGATCATTCATAAACCAAAAAACAAAGTTTGCATCACTAAACACCAAAATAGCAAAATGATAATGAACATTAAACATATAATTAAATGAGTCAAAGAAAAGATTAAAAAAACACAACTATTTATGTTGGTTCCTCTACTTTTCCTTCGCATGTAGAGGACATACAATCCCCAATTCATAGAATGAAAGTTTCTTCATTTATTCTCAATTAGAATGTTTACAAAATCTATTGGAAATTCTTACCAATTTCTACAACAATCCCTTGTTCCCTAAAGTAAATTCTTCTTCAAAACCTAAATGCTATGTTGATAGATATCACCTCGACGACACGCATGCAACAATCATGTAAATAAGAGATATCCCTTATCTTTATGTTTGTTATTCAAAGTTTCATTTGCAAACACGACTTTAACAAGAAAAATTGTCTAATCTGATGTTGAGGCAAAATCTCAAATCAAGTATTTTGAACATAAACAAACAAGTTAATTAATCTATAATTATGATTATGTTGTATTTAACTTTTATTTTTGAGTATTTTATTCAAACATAGATAATTAAATATATCCATACAACAATAAATAATCTCGCCATAATATAAATCAAAGAATATCATGCCTTAACTGAGTTAGAAATTAATTACAAGATCATTGTGGTTAATCAAGATCATTTTAGTTATTTAAGATAATTCTAGTTTATCAAGATCATTCTGACTATTTCCATAGTCCAAATCTTAAGATAAAAGAATATCAAAACAACAATCAAGCCCATGAGTCTGACTGAAGTCCCAAAGAAGTAAAACAACCTCCAAATCAATCTCCAGATTGATGAGTTATGAGAAGCACAACTAATGTAACATCTCAAATTTTATAACTAACTATTTTATTAATGAAATAAGATTTTAAATAATTCATTTCATTTTAAAATTACTTTAGAATGTATTTCGATAAATTTTATGATTAATTATTGTTATATGAGTGTTAAATGTGCACTTAATTATATTTAATTATTTTTAAATATATCTTATTTTAATGATTTACTTTATAAATAATTATTTTGATATATTAGTAAAATTGATATTGTTTTCCTTTATTTTTATATAGTTAATACGATATGATGATTTATAAATATTGATTGGGAGTTAGTAATTAATATAAATTGTTGATATTATATTTATTTATTTATTTTATATTTTATATCTCTTTAAATATAGTAGTATTTTAATGTAAGTCTATGCATAAATAATAATTTAATAATTGTGGTCATAATTAGGAGTATGATGATTTTACTTATTTCTAATATATTTTTAAAATGTTACTTACTTTACTTTATATAATATTAGTAATGAATTTTTGTCTCATAAAAGTTTCTTTTTCTTTTTAAGAAGTTTTAAATATCTGTTGAAAATTTTAATAAAAATATGATATAAATTATTATGTACATTATTTTAGGGTTTAAGATTTACTGGTTATTCAAATGAATAGAAGTTTATGTATTCTTAACCCAAAAAAAAAAATTATCATAGTTTTTCTAAATA